>OMLP01005211.1:9313-26970 GCA_900302685.1 Spondyliosoma cantharus | reverse complement strand
ATAAATAGATCAGGCTCAGTATAGCCTAATTATAGACTCTTAAATTTTAGCTTGAATTGATCGTATTGTAATCTGTGAAAAAAACAACCAAATGTGGCAAGAAAGGTGGTATAGAGAGGAGAAAGGGAGACATCTATATCAGATTCAGAAGAGTGTCAAAGTAAATAGGGTTGGTAGTGGAAACAGGAGAGAGGAAACTGTGTTAACAAGGTTAAGGTTGGGGCATTGTGCACTAACACTAACTAACACTGACAATGATAGGGAAACATCAAACAGGCTTGTGTGAGGGATGTCAGGAAGAGGAGTCAGTGGAGCATGTACTTCTATATTGTAGGAAGGATAGGGCACAGAGAGAGATGATGAGGAATAATCTGAGGGAAATAGGAGTGCAAGAATTCACATTAAAAGGATTACTGAGTATGGGTGAGAGAGCAGAGGTCCGGGTACTGTTAGCTTTCTTAAGGAATACAGGGATTTTTCATAGGATATAGGGTGACTGATTTGGATGTAGTTTAGGGTGTGTGTGTGTGTGTGTGTGTGTGTGTGTGTGTTTGTGTGTGTTTTATTTATTTATTCATTTATTTATTTATTTATTTTATTTGTTTAGGGGTTTTGTTTTAAGTCTGTTTTAAGTTTGTAAGTCTATTGTTTGATCCACACTCCGGAGCAGAAGGTGGCTGTAATGCACCATTAAGCTGGATGCCAACCGCCATAAAACAAGATGAAGAAGAAGAAGAAGAAGAGCGAGAGAGAGAGAGAGAGAGAGAGACCGAGAGAGAGAGAGAGATATTGGCAACAGTGCTCGCTGAAGACATGCTAAATCTGTATCCATCCATCCAAGTTTTAACTTGTGCGCACACCGGAACCTTCGAAGGGGGACGACTTTCACGGGAGGACACAAAGATGGCAGACGTACCAGATAACGCACCAGAACGTGAGTTTTTTAAATGTATTATTTTGGTGACTTTGACCTGTAAGACAGCATATATTGATTAGCAATTTGGTGTTTTGTAATGTTATCTGTGCTGTGAGGTTTTTTAAACAAACGTCGCTGTTAGCAGCAGTGAAACTAACTGTTTGTTTTGTTTTATTTCTATCCAGGCAGGTTATCAGTTAGCTAAAATATGAAATACACTCCTGTGCTGGTAATGTCGGAGCTTTTAGACCAAATTGTAGGTTTGTTCAACCGTGAAGTTGTGTGACGCAGTTATTAAAGTGTTTTTCTCAGAGCCATTAGATAAACGTCGGATTATTGCGGATTAATGCCGATGCAGAAATTGGCCAATTGTGGCTATATAAATACACAAAAAGACGAAAAATAAACCGTTCTGAGTATATTGTCATTTGTGTGATGAGCTGCCACATTAACGTGAATCCATGAAATGTTGCTGAGTCATTGTGACACAGTTAAGATTCAGCGTGGGAATGACAGCAGTGACTATCTGTTGCTTCTTGATACTAAGGGTCGACCTATATCTGGCTTTTTCAGGCCCGATACCGATTATTAGAAATCAAGGAGACCGAAAACCAATATTTGAGACTGATAATCATTTGCCGTAAAAATTAAAATCTCTATGTCAAATATCCAACAAATAGTGAAGGAGAAAACATAAGTACAGTGTACTCAAGTACTGATCTTAAATTCAATTTTCAGCTACTTTACTTCAGATTATTCAACTCTTAATTGTGACGTGTTACCGATCATTTGTTGTTGTAGGCGGGACATAAAATAGCGCATTTTTAAATATGCCAAAATTCACCGATTCTGTGACTTGGAAAATGCTGAATATCGTCCCGATGACCAGTCGATGCCGAGTCGCAAGTTCATGTCATGGATTTTCTTGAAAAAATTCACGCTGAAAGTTCTATTAAATTCATGGGACCTTGTAAAATCCTATAGCTGTACTCCAAATACTTTTATGTAATTAATTTTTTAGACAAATTTCAACCCAAACCCGTCAAAAATGAGCGATCGGTGAAGTTTAGAATAAATATACAAGGAATCACAATCACAATGGTGAAATGCAAAAACTCTTCACTCAAAAAGTATTTGGAGTACAGCTGTAGGATTTTCCAAACCCTTAATGTTTTTTGTTTTGTTTTTGTTACTTTTTTGTTTATAATGTATTTTATATAGGACTGCTACGACTGTTGATTATTTTCTCAATAAATCCACTGAATTTTAGTTGTAAAGTGTCACATGATTTAAATCAGCTCTTCCTGGAGCCAAAGATGATGTCCTCAAAAGTCTTGTTTAGTACAGAACCCAACGACATGTTTACTGTCATACAGGAATAAAGAAACCACACATTTAAACACATTCACGCAAACTAATTTAATTGATTCACTATCAACATAGTTGGTTTTTAGTTGAATAGTTCATAGCTAATTTATTAATTGTAGCTGCTCTAATTTAATACACATTTCCCCAAAATTCAGCTTGACACATTTGGTATGTTAGGAAAGTCCCAAATTTGTCTGCACAGCAGGCGTTTGAATTAGTGTCCCCACCAGAGTTTAAACCACCAGAACCAGAACATGTATCTGTTTCTGATCAGTTTAAGATGATCTGACGAACTGGACACACTTACAACTGATCATTGTTGAATCCTTTCAGACTGCCCGGGTACAACAAGTGAGCAAGCAGGGAAGTCATCGTCATGTGCGGGCTGCCCCAACCAGAAAATATGTGCTTCTGGAGCCACCAAGGCCCCTGACCCTGGTAAGACTTTTAACACACTTGATAGTATGATAATTATATATACTGTATACAGTAATGCCGGTGAAATTAGTAGTTTAAAACCAATATTTCAGCGGATGCTTGTTTTGTCTCATTTGAGTGTCTTGTGCTGCTGCATCCTTCATCTCCTCCACCTGTCTCATCTGCAGCCATAGCGGAGATCGGAGAGAAGCTGTCGACGGTCAGACACAAGATCCTCGTGCTGTCTGGGAAAGGAGGAGTAGGGAAGAGTACCTTCAGCGCTCACCTGGCCCACGCCCTCGCAAGTGACAGCACGAAGGAGGTAATATAAAACTGAATTAAAACAATCAAGGCCATACGGAGGTTTGACCTAATCCCAATTATTGTGCCCTGTAGAGATCAAATAAACGCCACTAGAGGTCACTGTAGACTTGGATCAACAGAGGTTTAAGGACATACAGTTCAGACAACTAAAGCTGAGATCATACACCCAGTTTAGCGAGTTCCTCTTTATGTGGCTGCACATATCAACAACTCTGAGCACCTCACAGGGTCTCTGCCTTTGCTAAAACCCTGTCCGGCTGCATGCGTGAAGAGCTGTAGTACAACGAACGTGGATACGAGTTGGCCATACTCCTTCTCCTCTTCCCTCTGGTGTTCAGTTTTATCTCTCTAGCCTTCAGGTTCCTTTGTTCAAGCTACACATCAGAATGAAGTCTCACCCTTTTTAGCACACAGAGCCTAGACATTCTCAGTGTAGCTCTTAAGAAATGCAGGATTACAAAACTGGGTCCAAGATAAGAACAGTTCTGCTTCCTCTGTGTGTTTATAGGTCGCCCTGCTGGATGTAGATATCTGTGGTCCGTCCATTCCGAGGATCATGGGCTTAGAGGGTGAACAGGTGAGTTGAGGGCAGAAATGTTAACAGTGATACACTTTGTGAAATTCTTCCCAAATAAATTACACATAGTTAGGTCTTTTCCACGACATGTAATATTAATTCTATTCATGCGGACGTTGTTGCTATGGCTACATAAAGGATAAAGCTTATTAGTATATATGTATATAAATAAAATGTATATATTGTTGTGTGTGTAGCTTGAAGGGGCTTACAACTTTCATTGTCATTGTGCAACCCTGTGCTGTAAAATGATTCCTCGATCTGTCCTCTTCTGCGCAGGTTCACCAGAGTGGCTCAGGCTGGTCTCCTGTGGTGAGTGAATTCAAGTTTTCAAGCTAAATGTCTTACTCCGTTAAGATATTGCATATATCATGAATTCACATGTGTCCGTCTGTGTCTGTTGCAGTATGTGGAAGAAAATCTGGCAGTCATGTCTATCGGCTTCCTGCTCAGTAGCCCCGATGATGCTGTGATCTGGAGAGGCCCCAAGAAGAATGGTATATGATTTTGTGTGTGCTTAGAAATGTGTTTCACTTTTTCTGAATGTGCCCCCACTATATAACCTACGTGTTGTTCTTCTGCCAGGGATGATCAAGCAGTTTTTGAGGGATGTAGATTGGGGGGATCTGGATTACCTCATTGTTGACACACCCCCCGGCACCTCTGATGAACACTTGTCAATTGTTCAGTACCTTAGCTCCACCCACGTCGATGGGGCCGTTATCATCACCACACCACAGGTAGCATGCACACACACACACACACACACACACACACACACACACTCAGACATAAATCCTGTGACAGTTACTGCAGTGAGTAACATTAAAGGCATTTACAGCAACTGTAGAGGGGGATTCCGTCTGCGCCCACTTTCTCTCTACCCTATTTGACTGCTTGTGCCTCACTTTGTGATTAACTACATTTCCCAGAATGACTTTTTACCAACCACCTGGAGATGTTCAGTCGTTCAGTGGTGTTTTTTATGTAATTCCAGACAGTAATAATGATAGTGAGAGTGACACCAAAAGCCACAACGATATTAACAGACAAAAAGATGAGAGATGCTAGCGGGCTAAAAGCAGGAATCATTACCTTTACTCATAACGCAACATCGCTACAACTGACTCACAAGATCGTAGCGCTGCTCTCCACGTGGATAATCTGCCTCTTTGTGACTCAGTATTTGCAGCATAACAATGACAATGATGTTTTTATTAGATGGAATAAACATTGTTGTTACGTCCCTAAAAAAAGAATGTCTGTCTTGAGAGAAGAAACCTCAGTGGTACATAACACATTGTAGTTCAAAGTGTTGGTAAGATGTCATTTTATCGTTCCTTTCTCTATATAATGTACACTTGAACTGATATAGATTTTTTTTTAGCTGGAGCTTGTTTTAGGTGGTTAAAATTTGCTTTGCATCAAAAGTTTTCACTCACCCATCCAAATAATTGAAATCAGGTGTTCCAATCACTTCCATGGCCACAGGTATTAAAAAAAAAAAAAAAAAAAGCAAGCACCTACGCATGCATACTGTTTCTACAAACATTTGTGAAAGAATGGGTCGCTCTCAGAAGCTCAGTGAATTCCAACGTGGTACTGTGATAGGATGCCACCTGTGCATCAAGTCCAGTCGTGAAATTCCCTCGCTCCTAAATATTCCACAGTCAACTGTCAGTGGTAGCGCAGAGGTCGGCAACTTTCTGCAGAGTCAAGCGCTACAGACCTCCAAACTTCATGTGGCCTTCAGATTAGCTCAAGAACAGAGCGTAGAGAGCTTCATGGAATGGGTTTCCATGGCCGAGCAGCTGCATCCAAGACATACATCAGCAGGTGCAATGCAAAGCGTCGGATGCAGTGGTGTAAAGCACGCCGCCACTGGACTCTAGAGCAGTGACGACGCGTTCTCTGCAGTGACGAGTCTTGCTTCTCCACCCGGCAATCTGATGGATGAGTCTTGGTTTGGCGGTTGCCAGGAGAACGGTACTTGTCTGACTGCATTGTGCCAAGTGTAAAGTTTGGTGGAGGGGGGATTATGGTGTGGGGTTGTTTTTCAGGAGCTGGGCTAGGCCCCTTAGTTCCAGTGAAAGGAATTCTGAATGCTTCAGCATACCAAGAGTTGTTGGACAATTCCATGCTCCCAACTTTGTGGGAACAGTTTGGGGATGGCCCCTTCCTGTTCCAACATGACTGTGCACCAGTGCACAAAGCAAGGTCCATAAAGACATGGATGAGAGAGTTTGATGTGGATGAACTTCACTGGCCTGCACAGAGTCCTGACCTCAACTCGATAGAACACCTTTGGGATGAATTGGAGCGGAGACTAAGAGCCAGGCCTTCCCGTCCTACATCAGTGTGTGACCTCACTAATGTGCTTCTGGAAGAATGGTAAAAAAAATCCTATAAACACACTCCTAAACCTTGTGGAAAGCCTTCCCAGAAGAGTTGAAGCTGTTATAGCTGCAAAGGGTTGACCGACGTCATATTAAACCCTATGGATTAAGAATGGGATGTCACTTAAGTTCATATGCGAGTCAAGGCAGGTGAGCAAATACTTTTGGCAATATTGTATAGTGTAAAAGTTGATTTTTTTGTTTTTGTAAAACAGTCACACATTCACTGGAGAAGGATTGGCAGTAAAGTAATCCCAGCGTATTCAAGAACACCTGCTTGCGAAATGCAACCACAATATGGCAAGCAACTGAGGATGCTTTCTTATCGCAAACCTATAAAATGCCACAATGGCTACAGTGTGCCTACACAAGCCGTCATAGCCCCATATAAAGTTATCATCCATCGTCCTTACTAGGTACTAGTTTGTTTACACATGACACAATAAAACCAGTAAAATGAGCAGCGTTTTACATAAAATACGTCACAGTCCACCCCGTGTGCTTGCAAGCATCCGCTTCAACACAGGTGCGCATTCTGTGAAATCTACAGGCAGTATAAACTGTGTTCTGACACATAAACACAGCACAGTGTCCACACCTGGTTTGATGCGGACTTCTGCAGTGTTTGGATGACAGGACACACCTTCAGTATGAGGTTGGGTGTGTTAACTAGAGAGGCACCAAGGAGTCTGATGGCATAGCAACCCACAGACACACACATTTACTTGATTTTATACATGCATACATAGTGTAAATGTACAACGTTTGTCAGACTGAACTTGTGCTCTTGTTTACGTCGCCGTTATGTGCAAGCAAATCGGGTTGTCACCGTATTTAGTGAAAGACTTAATCAGAGTAAACACTTCCTGATACTTAAATTAGACCAGGGTCAGACAGCAGTACAAGCACTTCCTCATTCCTTCAGCTCTCACTTAACCAAAACTAACCACACATGAGCCGGGAATTACCCAGGCAAACAAGCCAGTGCATGAGATATCAAGAGACAAGTTTCCAAACTTGTGATAACGAAAGTATGAGAAGAATCTTATTATTTTTTTAACAACACATTTCCACGTGAAAGCATGTCAGCTTATTGTGGCTGTTTGCTTTCTCAAGGGAACCGTGACAGCCGTTGTGAGGGAAGAGAAAACAATTTGAGCTAATCCTTTCTCTTTCGCTCTTTCCACCGGGGTCTTGGTTCCCTCCCTTTCTCTCTTTCTTTGCCCTTTCTCTTTTCTGCCTGTCTATTTCTGTTTCTTTCTCTCTCTCTAGGAGGTATCGCTGCAGGACGTGCGGAAGGAGATCCGGTTCTGTCAGAAGGTCAAGCTGCCGATCATCGGCGTGGTGGAGAACATGAGTGGCTTTGTTTGTCCATCGTGCAAGGTCACTGATTGATGCGCGCACGCACGCACGCACGCACACGCACACGTCACACAGTCGTAGTCAACAAAGAAACATAAACAACGACAGGGTTGGCAGACGTGGTAGAACCAGTATAGTTTGGTCGATGGAAAATAGTTCCTACATGAAACTGCTCACAACAAGGTCAGACCAACAAGGTAGAGTTTTCTGGAAAGAAATATCGATGTTGAGCTTTCAAATGTATTATTTGGCTTTTTGAGCACCACAAGCCAAGTGCCGTTTAGATCTGTTGAATTGGAAATAAGGCCGACATCTACATGGCTGACATCTGCAAAACTTGACAGCTCGCACCAAAACAGTGTAGATGGATAAATAGCTCTACAGGTGAGAGGGGAAAGATATGAATGTTGATTATTGGGGTGAACTGTCCCTTTTAAGCTGTACGGCCTATCGGGGTGTCTGAATGTGTCTCTGCTGATTCAGGTTAGTGGCACCCATCAGCCACAAAGGAAGCATGCAGTGTGCAGGTTTTCTCAACCTCATGCAGGTGTAAACAAACGTGCTGTAGCCAACAAAACTCTGTGTTTCCTTTAGACTCGTTATGTTTTTCCTCTCACTGCATTTGTTCCCTTGCATGGTATAGTTAATGGGAGGCCACTGGATCAGCCATCATCCCATTTGAGGCAGGAAAGGACTGATTTTCCAATACAGGGCCTGACGATTTTCCAAACCTTTGCTGTGTTTTCCTGAGCTGCTACTGATCACGCCCATCTGCAACACATTTTCTGTGGGAAGTCTGTCTGATCCGTCCCACAGGAAGAAACACGTGTTCTAGTTCAGTTCAGCACACTATACGCTGGGCAATATATTGATATTGCATCAATATCTTGATATGAGACTACGTGTTGTTTTAGATTCTGAATATTGTTTTATCTTAATATAGTGTTAGTGTTGTCTTTTCCTGGTTTTGAAAGCTGCATTACAGTAAAGTGATGTGATTTTCTGAACTTGCCAGGCTGTTGTTCTTGTTCTAATTCTTGCCTTCGCTCACTTAATCATTAAATCCACATTAATAGTGGTTATTTATCAAAAACCTTGTTGATATATCTCTGCAGCACAACACATAGATGTCTTTTGCACAACGCCAACACTGTTGTTTTCATCACATTCTGTTGGTAATGTCAGTTAATTGTTTTTTTAACGTTTTCAACTAAAGTTCTTACATATTGCACCTTTTTAAAGCTGAATCCCCCAGCCTTAGCACAGTAGCTCAAATCCTATGTAATTTAGGGTCCATAGAATCTATGAAAATGCAAACATAACATTGATTTTTCCTTGTCCTCTCTCCTTTAGAACACGTCACAGATCTTCCCTCCCACCAGCGGTGGCGCTGAGCGAATGTGCGCAGACCTAGACCTACCCCTGTTAGGAAAGGTACCTCTAGACCCGAGGATAGCGCGGAGCTGTGACGAGGGCAAGTCTTTCTTCAACGAAGTACCTGACTCCCCTGCTGCCAAAGTCTATCAGAGCATCGTGCAGAGTGAGTGATTCCGAGAGTACATGCGCAAGCATCTCCAGTTCGCGTTTTGCCACCTTTCGCATCATAATGTGGATTGTGTTATATTCCTCGGTAGGGAAGTCTGATGCATAAGCAGACATGTTGAGGCTTCCAGCGAAGTCCCTTATTATTTTTGATGACTGGATGGTTTACTTGATGTCCCAATTCCTGATTAAATGTCATGAAAGAAGAAGTGAATGCCTTGCAAATGGGAACTAGTCAGCTAAAGCGGAAGAGGGAGAGATCGAGATTCAATAACTGTATTTGCATCATGAGATAAAAGTTAGAGGAATCTGATGTGGTTTGTGTAACAGATGATTCACTCAGGGCGTTTGCAGAAACACACACACACATAGACACACACACACACACACACACACACACACACACACACACACACACAAAAAGATCTAATATAACCGGTATGTTTGCTTGTCTCCTTGGAATTCTTCATCAAGTCCATTAAACAGACGTTATCGTCACGTTCCTCTCCTGTCTCCTCCATCAGGTATTCAGGACTACTGTTCCAACCGTGTGACAGAGGAGCAGAGCACCAGCTGATCCCTCACTGAGGGCGGCCATACTGGACCAGAACGCCAAGACCAGCCACCTGATGAGAGCGTGGTAGAAATGATTAACTACTGAATAAGAGACGCACACAGGAGAGCAAATTAGAGCAATAATGAAACATTCACCAAAGTGTCACAGAATGACCTCAACATCACATCGCATCAGTGATCAGAGACACGTTCCACTGTGTGATAAAGTGAATATGTAGAAGTAATTACAGCTTCACAACGATGAGTTCGTTTATCTAAATAAGCACTTGGAACTTAACTTTGACAACAGTGTCTGCATTTAAAAAAATTTACTTCAAAAGGCCACTCTGGAGATACTCTGTATTTAACATTTTTGTCCTTAAACTAAGATAAATACACTTTTTAATCCCAGAGGGAAAGTTACTATAATTGATATAAGGCAATTATAAATGTTTTTTTATGTGATTGTCTAAAAATCCATTTAAAAGACCAAAATAAACAATGTGTTATTATGTTGTCTCTCATTATTGCAGCGTTTCACAGCCTCTAAGTGGCTTTAAGCAACAAGCCCATTGATTCATACTGAAGATGTTAATCTACAGGGTTAGGGTTAGCTGGGCATTGTAGTTTTTTGGTCTGTGAGACTGTTGTGGGTGTTGCGATGCATCCTAAAATATTAATTTACACTGGCAGTTCCTTTAGTTGATGAAAACAAGTGAGAACTGTCCCAGATATGCTGCAGTGGCCAATTTGGGGAAGTCAAATCTCTGATCATGTAGTACATCAAGCTGTAGTGTCAAACATTTAACCATTTCATTAACCATTACCCAAGTTGTGTTTGTGGATCCTCTGGCCCACTGAATCAAGTGTCAAGTTGTTTTTTTCATCACCACACACACATTGTAGGGACAACGGCAATGTAATGTCTCCATGTATCTTAGGTAAAGAGTTGCAAACAAAAAGAGCTGAAACAGGATAGTGGATTAGAATGTAAGAAAGTGCTAAATATAAGATTTTGAATTACAAAGTTAATTATAAACACACATTGTACATGGTATGTAAACAACAGCTCCTAAGTATCAGTTGTGAGCAGGGAGAGGAAGTCACATGATGGTGCCAACAGTGGGATTTAAATGCCCGTTAAAATAAAAAGCACAGCGGCATCATCGCAGTATGAAGTTTGATTCTGTTTTCTCAGTGATTGTAATCATTCCACATTTGAAATGAGGGGACTGTATCTGTAAATGTTAACCTTTCCCGCCAGGTGAAAGTTTTGCTTTGTTTTGCCATGTCCTGTGAATGTAAAACTGTGAATCCACAGTAGCAGAAGGTGAAATGTACCAACATTTGGCTGTTTTTAATTTTCTTCACCAACCGGATGTAGTTACAAATTGAGTGACTCAAGTTGACCCAGCATAACCTGGAGGGTAATCGCCCGTTTTCAATCATTTGATTATTATGTTCTTATAAAAAGCTGTTTTGAACGAGTGTTGTTTTGTGTAATGTTCTTGCTTTAACTGATTTACAGTGAAGTAAATGACCAAACATGAAATCTCTTTCAATGACTATCAAAGTTACCAAACTGTGAACAGACCTTTTTTATTCGATCCGTGTAGGAATCAAAGATCACTTGATATCACCTGTCGTTAATGTTAAACCCCTCCAGTACTTTGCCATTGGACTTGGCACTGTTAATGGTTATAGTTGCGTGGATGGCTTTAGTGGTGCAATCAGTTTCACCACCAGGTCTCTACTGCCAAGTCCTGCCAGCTTGGTGTGTGTGCGTGTGCGTGTGTGTGTGTGTGAGAACGTCTTCTCGTGTGCTTTGCCATACATAGTCGTAGTTCCTCTGGGTTTCACTGAAAAACACATGTGAAACTGCATCTGCATCCTGCTAACAGACAAAACAACAGCAGCCACAGCCACACAAAGCCCTTCCCACACATTGGACGTGCCACGCTGCACTGCATTTTTGTCATGATGGTGTTAATTGCAGTTTATCAAGTTATAAAAGTATGACCTCCAGCACTTGAATATTGCTCTACATTCAGGGGAATTTCTGTGTTTAAAAAAAAATGCAGTGATTGCAAAAATACCGTCAGTTTGATTTCCGAGAATACAAGCAAATTTAAGAAACTAAAGACGGGATTCAATACACACAAAAACCTTAAACAGATTGTACAAAATAAGTAGTGCGTTACACATCAACTTCTGTTGGTTTTGGCAAAGCTGCAGTGTTAATCCATTTCTTTTAAAGCAAATTATCCATTAGACGGGCCAGCATTAACCAATTTTTGATTATTGACCTAGTTGCCTCTCTGTCATTAACTTTACCACATGAGGTGTGGCCAGGGTGAAACTAGGCAAATGAAGCTGGGTGAATACGGGACATGGCAGTTGGGCATGCTTTGTCCCTAAAATAAACAATAAAGCGGACTCATTTCTTATATAAAGAGAAGAGATCATGCTGAATATTAAAGCTCGGTTGAGTGTGAACAATTGATCCCACTTGTGACAGACATCGAATGAGGGAAGTGATTTTAATCAGAGAAATAAACAAATGTATTTCCTCCTGTGTAATTTTGTGTCGGACGAGTAAAAAGTCCCTAAAAATCAGAGACACGGTGACTCATCAGACCTGATTGTTGTCAGAGACTTCACTTCCCAATAATAATGATCTCTCCACCTCCAGCTTTCAAATGCATTCCCCCCAAAAACTGAATCAGCCCTCCCCTCCAACCACACAGACACCTCCCTCTTTGGACGAGACTGACAAAATCATTGTCCCTTTAAAAAAGAAATTAAAACTGAATCATATCCACGAGCGGCTGTCTCGCATGCTGGAGGTCAATGACCACGGAGCAGACGTCGTCGCCATGGCCCAATTCGAGGAGGTTCTGGACGCAGTGCGGCTGGCCCTGACCTGGGCCTCACCTGCTGAGGTCCGAGCCCTGCTGGAGGGTTTGGTGGAGGACCGGATCATCTCGAAGGCCTACAGCAAGAGCCTGAGTCTGCACCGACCGGCTCACAGCGAGACAGGATGTAAACCAGGTTTGGATCGGATTAATTCTCCAGCCTCAGACACCCACTTGTACCTCAACCAAGGTCAGTCGGTTGAGGTGAGCTGCCAAGAATCTTCCATCACTGACCCCAACCAGACAAGATCGGAGCCTGTTTCACCAACGGATGAACAAACGAACGCAAGGTCCGGGCCAGAAACTGATCCATTGGACTGGATCGAAGAACACTACCTTTCTACACCCAGCTACCAACACAGCGTCGGGTTAGATGATGAAATGACAAAACTGCTTAGACATGCAGCCTCAGTGGAGACGCCTGCAAGCGATAATGAAAGAATGAACAGGGGGAATTTAGAGGGTGAGAAGGAGTGGTTAGAGCAGGTAGAGGAGGAGGCTAGACGGATAGCTGTCCCTGTGTGGCAGCACTGGGACAGAGGACGGAGGATGTCGCTGCCCTTGATTCCTTCTCTGACAGCAAGTGAAAACACAGCGACGGGCAGTGAGGCACAATGCTCTGCTTTGAATATGGAGGAGGAAACAGAGCTTGCAGTGGCTTGCAGGACACTAGATTTGTACGCCGACAAGTTCAACTGTACAGAGCCAAACTTCACACTGGATACAGAAGCCACCGACGCGCCGAAGGGCCTCGGTTTCTCTGCGTACAACAGCACGGCGACAACCAGATGGGATCATTTGGATGCCTCACCTGTGGAAGCCTGTGCAGCAACAAACAGGTTGGAGGGCGGGCTCGATGGCTGCTGGGTAGCTGATGGGACGACAGGTGCGACAGAGGACCTGCTTTGTTTGACCGCAGGCTTTCCAGGATTGGCAGAAGATATTGGACATTTGTTGTCTTCCTGTGAACCGACAAACGCTCATACCAACGCACAAGATAACTCGCTTTACTCAAACACGGATCATAGCCCGACTCTCAGTGTTCTAGAAAATGTTTTCAGGGCCGCTGATGGTACACAGACATGCAGCAGTAACGGCATAGCAGACTTCCACCACGATAAAGAGGACAAGGAGATGGTGGATCCTCAGTGGAGTAAGTGTTTTGTTGTTCTTCTGGCATCTTTACCTCTGTTCTTATTAAAATGATCCATCCGGGGTTATAGGAACACTGCCAAAGCCTTTAATTTCAGGGTTGTTGGGGAATCTCCAAACTTTTTTTCTATCCAAGATCTCCTGGTGCCTTCCAGTTTCCCTTTCCCAGCTTTCCAACAAAAATCATGAAGTGAAAGTAACCCCTGTTCTTGCATTAATTATGTTGTCTTTTGAATGTGTCTATTTTGGTGTTTCGGGTAAAAGGCTCGGCACTTTTTGGTGTGGAAGGTGTGCCTTACTTTCAGTTTCATTCTGAGTTGCTGGGATGCAGAGCTCAAAAGGGAGTTGATGGATGAGGTATCCAGATATTTGCATAAGTAAAAGTATAAACACCATATTGTAGAGACACTGCACTGAAAATGTGACTTAAGTTAAAGTATGTTAGTATTCTCAGTAGGGATGTTAATGATCAATTATTCAACGATTCATTGCCATTAAAAATTTAACCGATTAAAAATGTCTTAATCGACAATCAGAGACAGGCACAAGTACATCGAAGAGTATCTTGCAATAACAGATTGACTTGTTTTTCAAATGTATCCCAATAAAACGCAAAATACTGGCATGAGAAAATGTATTTAATTAAAATACACTTCATTTGTCTGTAAAAAGTTCAAAAAGACATTAGACACAAACTGATATTATGACATTTAGTCATTTAGTCGCCTCAGTATGGGTTGGATTTTGTTGCCAGTTGTTGAAAAGAGACAGATGGGAGCCTCGTAATTAAAATGAAGTCATTATTTTGTGTTACTGAATTTAAAATTCAAGTAACTTCATGACTTTCTGTGTGGTTAAAACAGTTTTCTAAAGGAAAAATGCTCAATATATTTCAGATGTTATTAATGATTAATCGATAAACAATTGTTAAGGCAGCCGACTATCGATTAAAGAAATTACTTAAAAGTTGCATTCTTAATACTCAGGACAATCTATTGAAAGTATTAATGGTAAAAGTACTCAATTCAGAAAAATGTCCCCTGTGACTGTTTTACTATTATATATCATATCACAGACACAGACATCGTAATGTCACGAACTTTTGTTTGTTCACACCCACAACTAAAATCCTTACCTGTTAGCCTTTAATGTAAATGGATTTTGCTATTGCACTCTGTAGAGGTGGCGCTAATTGTTAGCTATTTTGCACAGGACTGCAACTACCGATTATTTTCGATGCGCCATTCAGCGAGAAATTTCGAAGTGACACTTTCTCAATGCATTGTTTTATTCAACTTATACTCTAATCTTAAAATTATCAAGTTCACAGTATGTATTTTTTACAAACCAATCAAAACAATGAACCCAAAATGTTGGGTTGTCATAAAGTAGCTTGGGATCATGGGAGTTGATGTCTTCATTGTTTCACAACCATCCCTGCTGATGAAATCCATACGACTCTGCGATTCAGGCAGGAATGTTCAGAGACGAGGTAACGGTCAAAGTTTTATTCATGTTACGACTTCGTAACGCACCATTACCTTGAATTAAATATAGAGCTAAAACGATTACTCGAGTAACGCGAATAATTTGATTACAAAATATGGTCGAAGCAAAATCTCTGCCTCGAGGCTTCGTTTAATTCCTATCACCCGCGTTATGTAGCCTGCTTAGCTCTGGGATCATTTTTCCACACGGACTGTTATTGCGGACACACCCCACTACGTTCAGAATTGAGTTAGCGCGATGGCGGAGAGCCAAGAAACCGTCCGTAAAAGTCAGATAATGTCCAAAGTTTGGGATCATTTCACACTTAAAAAAAGAAGATAACGAAGTGTAATGTGTCTACTGCAAAGCAGAACTGTCGTACCACTACAGCACGTCAACAATGATTCAATATCTGAACCGAAAGCATCCAGTCGTTAACACCAGCTCACCAAGCGTCGCCAACACAAGCTAACGTAAACATTGATTTTAGCTAATTCAAAGTAGCCTACCATCGCTAGTTAGAACTTATGCTATTTGTAGAGGCTGTAGCCTGATGTCGGTATGACTTGATATCATGTTAAGATAATTTGGGTTAAATTGTAAGAGAGTAATTGCCTACACCAAATAACTCCTGCACACACACACACACACACACATAGCTTGTCTCTCTCACTCTCCCTCACACACACACCCTTACTCCCGGTGTTAGGTTACCACCACACCATATAGGCCTTAAAAATGCTAAATTATTTTTCATTAGATTACTCGATTAATCGGTAGAATACTTGATACTAAAAATATTCGATAGCTGCAGCCTTAATTAAATTACAGATTGCTTTTTTGATATCTCTAATATCATATTTAAAGCTGCTGTAAGCATTGTGTTGTTTTAGCGAACCTATTGGGTTACTGACCAAACACTCCATTATAGCTATTACTGCGGGAGTACAGAGTAAAAAAAAAAAAAAAAAATCACATACAGAAGCTTTAACTTATCATAAGTATCAAAAGAAAAAGTGTTGAGTCCTCATGTTAGAGAAGATGAAACAACATTTTATTACATGAAAAATGACTTTGGATTATCAAAGCAGTTACCAATGAATTTCTCGCATATTTACAAAAAAAGCAAAACTATCTTGATTTGGTGAACTTGTAACCAAGCCAGTCAAATAAATGTAGGGGAGTAAAAGAAAAAGTTAAATATTCTCCCAGAGACGTGGTGGAGTAGAAATAGAAAGTGTCATAAAAAAAAAAGAAACATTCAAGTCAAGTACAAGTATCTAAATGTTTAACTTCAGTACCGACTTGAGTGAAAGTGCTTAGTGTCATGTGGTGGCCCCCCTTCCCTAAATAATTTCATTGACTTTTTGCAGCATTGTTACCTGTCAACTAAGAGGACAGTGTTCATAAAATGTATGATGCAATTTATGTGAAAGTCAGAAGAGAATCAGGGAGCAGCCAGAGGACCATACTTTAGATTTAGATACTGATAAGCAAGTTAATGAATAAAACATGGATGTCAGTCTCACGTCTCTGTTGTCCTGAATATAACACTGCATTTGAATTTGTGAAGCTTTAGTTATCTATTACAGACTTACAGTTTCATGTGTGAAACAGTTGAAGTTTGTAATGCAGGATGAGATGAACCGGGCCCTAAACAGCCATGGTTGACTTTACTGTGGGAAATCTGCTATCAGTGAAACAAAGTTTGATGACAGGGCATGGAATGTTTGGCCCAAATGCTGTTTACCCCTGTGGAGTTTTATGTAATGGCACTGAATTACCAGCTTGTTCCAAAGAGCAACATTAAAGTGCCGGCCAATAAGATTTTCCTCCATCCCTGTCTTTGTCCTTGCTTCCTTTCAACTTCTGTCATATTGCTCACCCTGTCCAAACTATTCCCTTTCCTAACTCGCCCATATTTCCTTGTGCTGGCTGTGATTGTGTCCGCTCAAACCCATTGTTTGCTCAAGGAAACAGTTCAACACTATTGTATAACAAGGCTGACCAACAGGTATTAATGGTATGAGCCTGTGTGATGTAATTTATGGGCAGCCTGGCATGGTGAGTGGTAAATGTGTCTGCTGTTGATAAACAGGTAGAGCGGGTACTTTCGACTGTACAGAGCCAAAAGTCCCCGCGTTTCCGTGTTTGTGACATACAGGTGTGTGGTGTCGGTTTTCAAGATGCTTCATCGTGGTCGCATTGATTTCAAGCAATCTGAGCTGGGAAAGTGCTCAAATTCTTGCTCAAATGGTGTTGCATTTTTGAATTTTATAATTATATCTAACCAGTGCTTTCCACCATGGGGTGTTGCTTACAGTCTCTTAACTACAAACATAATAATAATTTGTGTGAGGTAGGCTGGTTTATGCCATCCTAGGACGGTGTCAGGATAACGTGAAACATTACGCCATAACTTAAAACACAAAATAAGAGACAAACGCGTTCAAATGATACTTGGCAAAAATCCGTCTTACGCCTTATTATTATTTACAGACCTTATTACCAGGGGGACCTTTGACATAAAGGGCAGCGTTGTAAAGATATCATGTTACTTTGGTAAAACTGAAAGTCACCCACACAAATAGAGTTACCTGAGTAAAAGCCTTGATAGTAAATGTACTTGCGTATTAAAAGTAAAA
>OMLP01005208.1:14528-33914 GCA_900302685.1 Spondyliosoma cantharus | reverse complement strand
CCCTTTTTTAATTTTTTTTTTTTTTTTTTTTTTTTTTTTTTTTTTTTTTTTTTTTTTTTTTATCCGTTCAAGTGAATTATGTTCAGGTAATAGTTCAGATTTAATAGTGAGATGAGATTTGGACAGAGCCCAGCTGCTAACTGTTTCCCCCTGCTTCCAGTGTTTATGCTAAGATGCTAAGACTCAAAATAGAAGGCAGATAAATGAGGTGTATTTTTAAGGTGCAAGTGTAAATTATCGTTAGCGATATGACGGCCACATTAGTTTTGTGCGGCCTATTTTTCTATTTGCATAACAAATATTTCTCTCTTTCTTTTAATTACATGAATGTGAATTAGAATTATTGCTCAAAATGAAATAATACAAGGACATTTACAATTTATTTTCTGTTAAAACATGACAGATGACACCTATGAATAACAGTCTAACACAGAATATGACTTAAGCAAATACAACATTATTTGGGAAAATTACTGGGTACACCGAAGCTTTAATGCTCTAATGCATCCCAGCCATTTTTAGATGATTTTTTTTTTCATTCTGTTGGAATTTTAATTGATCTTTAATAATACCATACAGAATAAACCCCTTTCTCGTCCTGTAATATTCTGGCACCATAAAGAGTTTAGTCAGCGTGTTATTAGGCTAAGCCATGCTGAATAGTTCTCATTTTGGGCGTTCTTCATTGTAAGCCCCTGGCATATCCCCTGCCGTTTCACTTTATAACCAACATATTTTTGCTACAATATGTCGGATTGTTTAAGGAAACCATTGCGGCCATAATGGCTGGGGATTATACCTAATCCACACAGGAAGTTTGCTGATAAGTGCAGACATAAAAGCTGCCCTTGTTCATTTCCTCTGTAAAATGTTTGGACCAGTAGTTCATCACACAAAATCTAAGCTATTCTTAAACACTGGTTCTCTCAGGCTTATGGGTATCTTTTTTAAAAAAAATTACAAGTATTAAAAGCCAGCTGTTTGTTTGTGTGAGTAACCTCTATGAGCCCTATTTCCACATGATGGAGGCTTTGTGCCTCTACTGTGTTTCTTCCTTCACATTGTGCTGTGTGAGCAGACCTGACCCGCCTGAAAAGCCAAGGGGGAGTTGGCCCAGTATTTCTTATGATTTCTTGCCAGAATCTGATAGTTCCCTGGGAAAAATATGTCTGTATGCTCCAGTGTGTTCGTACACTGAAAAAGACACGGCTTCTCCAAACCTCATTAACGCTACCACACAACTGTTACAGTTGCGCAGCCCCTCTTGTGTGGCCTGACCTTAAATTGCTGTTTCTGCAGTTGACTGTATCAACTTTTTGCCTGCAGCCTATTATTCCAATTACTTTAAATGCTAAAACAGCAGGTTACAGTTCATCTGTGGGGCAGGGTTTTAGATTAAATGAATGAAGCATTAATGATGAAAAATCTGTAGAGGTAAACGATGCAGAGGAGTTTAACAAGTGGGTTAATCAGATACGTAGACCTCCATCCTGTTTCAGAGCACAAGGTTTGATACCAGGTGGAGCACTGAGTGCAGAAGGTCTCCCTCTTAATGCAAGAATGCCTGAGCACCGTGCTCCGTCCCTGCCACTGTGCATCTTAATAACCTCAGGCCACCTTCTTTTCTCCACCTACACTAAAGATATGACCACATACTAATGTTTATGGAAAGACCCAGAATAAGAGCGATGTAGTGATGTATACAATGTCTTTATATTTCATAAGAATCAGGAAGCGATATTTTAAAATCTCTGGAAAACTTGGAACACTATTGGTTCTTCTCATCGGGTCACCGGTGCTGCTGTCCTCCCGACTTTGTCACTGTGTCACACCAGCCACTGTTTGTCTGAAAAAAGAAAAAAAGAAAAACCTTAAAACCCTGTTTACTCTGAGCCACCTGGGCACACCTGTAGTCTGCCAGAAACAAATTACTGAAATGGCCTCATCATGTTGGAGATTGTTAAGTTAAAAGCATTGCTTCTGCTTCATGCTGTCTTTTGGGTTTGCACTTAGATTTCAGTGCCTGTTGAGACTAAAAGTACATTATTGACCTTCGAAAACAATGGCTGAGAAGAACGGTCTAAGCACATGCACCACTCACTAGAGTAGCTGCTGTGGAGCTTTTCGATCACATCGCAAAAACTTACAACACAGTATATTTTCATGACAGTCTGCTGACATGTTGCTACAGAAGACCGTGTACGTTGACAGTGCAGCCACTGATTTGAACATGTAGTGAGATTGTCTTTATTGGCTTATTGTTGCCATTTTCAGACACATTTCTTCACCTTTTTTATGGAGTTCTTTAAAATGCACATCCTTAGTCAAGTACCACCAATAGCATGTAGCTAATTAGCTAGATAGGCCACTTTGTCATTGCTACTTAATGAAAATTGCAATAGAAACTACAGGGATAGCAAATGGAGGCGGAATGCAATTGTTAATCAGTGGGAGGGTTTGTTTCAGTACTCAGCATCTGTTGACTCACAGTGGTATGTTGACACCAGCACAGGCATGAGTATTTGCATGTAGGTGTGATTAAGAATAAAACAGCACCAGTATTTTCCAGCTTTCTCCTGTGTGACCAGATGACAGAGATACAAAAAAAGGACGGATCTGAAGGGACAAAGAAATACTGCTCTCACCTTGTAGCCTTCTGTATTTCGGTGTTGGAGCTGCAAAACCAGGAGGAAAAAAATAAAAAATAAAAACAGTCCATAAAAAGCTAAATGTAACTAAATGTGAATCATGATTTTATGACCATATTATTTACTCTAGACATTGCATATATGCTGAGAAGACAGCTAATTAATTTAATGCAGCAATGCTTCCGCTACTAGCTGCCTCACAGCTTTGCAGTGACAGTAATACTACTCTTACACCAAAATTAGCGTGAGGCTATTTAAACGTGGGTAACGTGCTGGAAAAGGAGGGAACAGTAGAGAGCAGCAGATCATACATTACCTCCAACTACATCCAGAAGACATTAAAACATGTTGCAGAAGTCATTCAAATCAATAAAATTCTGAACTAGGCACATTGTGTTTCCTGGAGCAGATAAAAAACATGACACCTTGTTTCTTTTCTCATCTGTGTTGAGAGTTTCACATGTGCAGGCACAGAGGCCACTAACAATGATCACAATGGCTATTTTTTGAATATAATTTATTTAAGTCCGAATTTCAAACTCGGGGACGACTGGACGATATTCAAGCGTTGCTTGACAGAGACTGATGGAAAAGTATTAACAATCCGATGGCCTTTACTGCAACGCACGTCATAGCATCAGGCCTGAAGCAGGGCAGATATTAGAGGGTTTACACGGTAGTTGTGTTTTCATCACAGCCGATTGAAACATGAGGCAAGTTAGGGTAGGGAGTAATTGCCAATTATACACATTCACGTTCAGGACAAAAGCTTGATGTCAGCAGCGGTAGGTGTATTTTTTTATCCAGTGTGAAAGGGGTATAAGACTCCAGGTAGTGGCTGTGCCCTGCTAAGAAGTAGTCCAGCACATAAACCCCTTGTTAAATTTTACATATTGTTTTTTAGCTCTTACCATAAATAGTTTGTTTTTCAGCAGTGTAGCTCGGTTAATATCTTGTGTAATGAATTCCAGATGGGGATCACAGCTTTTCTGATGACATATTTGCTGTGAAAATAAAAAAAAATGCCTCGTTTGCAAAGGCAAAGTCTAACAAAGCATTCATATTACAGAGACACAGTCCTTGTTAGTCATTCAAAGCTGGAGTTGAGCAGCACTCACATTTTACCGAAAACAGAAATGCTGATAAAAAGCTGAGAGAGGAAATGTGGCCAGTTTCTGTAAGTACTCAGGAGAGAGCCTCACACAATGCACATGCAAAACACCGAACACTGACTGCAGTGCTGACTAATGAGAAATAAATGAATTCATTGAGATAAATCGTTCATTAGTGTTTGCCATCGTAGTTTGTTGGGGATTTGAAAAGTTCAGTGCAATTTGTGTTTACAGAATTAATGGTTTCATCAGTCTAATTCTACCAGGAGGCGTCATTATTCCTCTGCTGTAAGGTAACTCTGACAGATACAGTCTATCACTGGTCCTCCACCACACCATACCTGTTTGTTACCGAGCAGCGAGATTCAGGAGTCCGAAAACGAGAGGCAGAATGTGCTCATTTGGAATGTTAAAATAGTTTCCTTTTAGTTTCTGCATTATTGTCGTCTGTGTAAAGAGGCAGAGCTGATGCATATCAAGTCCCACGTTTTCTCAGTGGAAGCAGAGGCAGGTCAGGCTGTCTTTATAAACAGCAGGATAGATGACATGGGGAACTGGAACAGTGCAATTGTCTGTAACATCACAAGAGCCCCCCCGTATGGCACCTACTCAACTTCCAAGTGTGTGTCAAGCGGAGAAACCGACAGCTTGACAACATGGCTTTTATCTCACACCCCAAATCTCTCCACAATCAACTGAAAGAAAAGAAGAAGCGAGCACATGAGAGGCTGTATTGAAAATGTGAAGTCACCCTCTAAGATAAGACTGTCTCTGTAGGTGCCCTGCTAGTTAAACATAGCCCAGCAGCCTCTCACATCCCCATTTAGACACAAGTTTGTCATTTGGGAGGAGGTCATCCCGGTGACAGTGATGAGGAGGCCCAGACGCCAGACACGCTGTCAGCGCTCGTTAAGATCAGCTCATTAAAGAATGAAATAAATAAGCTGGTAATGGAAAGTGTGAGAGCGGAGGGAGTGCTGGGAGAGACGTCACCGTCTCCTCCCGCTCTGGGGAAGAATCCGGGGAGGGAGAATGATTGTAGCGATTGAGCTGTGAACCTGCACGACACAGCTGCGTTTTCTGCAGCTAATGATTCTTTACAGAAAGCGGATCAGAGCTGAAGCACTTGTCATGTGTCACCGAGCCATGCAGCTGCCCCCCCACCCCATAGCACCTCGCTCCAAGGCTGCCGCTGATCAGAAGAAGATGTGGTAGAGGGGAGCGGTGTGGAGATTGTTGTCTGTGTGTGTGTGTGTGTGTGTGTGTGTGTGTGTGTGTGAGTGAATGGGGGGGGCTTAAGACACTGATGCTGATTGATCATAGTCAGAAACGTGGTCGATTGGAGATGTGAGGACAGACACATATACACAGAAATGCTCGGGAGACAGACAGATCTTTAAAAGTTTGACAAAGAGCCATCAGCTGTCAGTCAATCAAAGCTTGCAGATTGCTGATTTTTTTCTTTTTTTTTTCTCCTGAGAGGGTGCACACACACTGGGAGCACGCACCACAGCACCAGAACTTTATATTCCTCCCATGACTTGAGGAGAGAAAAGTTTTCTCATTTTTTAACAGAGGGGGAGCAAAAAAAAAAGTCCTGGCTGCTGCCAAAAAAACAAAAATCACTAAACAATCAAATGAGTGTGTGAGTTTCACTCCGGCGGCCTTGGAAACATCTGTTGGACTTGCCTCTCTGGTCATTGGCAACATATCAAATGGGAAGCAAGTGAGAATGAAGGTGGGGGAAAAATAATAGCTGTGAGTTAGCAACAAAATTAGGCATTTAAAATGGCACAGAACAACGTACATAATAACACATAAATAGAGCTCCTAACAGGTTGATTATGGAGGACGGACAATTAGGCACTTAGTGGTTTGTCTCTTGTCAAGCAGTACAATAAAAATATGGATTGACGTCCCTATAATGGGTGTAATGGTTGGTTGATGGGGGCAAAGACTAAAGAAAGCGCTTTTTATAGCGAAAACAAACATTTAATTGGTTTTATGTATGCTCAATAAACTAAACCTATTTTGGTGCAACTTTTTTAGTGATTTATTTTTGGATGGTAGCAGTATGCCCTTGAAAAAAACCCACAATATTATAGCTCAACAAATGTCCCAAACAGCGCTATTAATGCCTTGCTGCAGTGGGCACTGTGAATATACAACTTTTCATTTGTCATTTTGCTTCTTAATACTATTAGTTCACCATTTTCCAGTTGGGGAGTTTAACTGAGTGGAGGTAAAGCATATTCAATTCCATCCATTTGTTCATTCTCAGCTCACCATCCATCCTTCCACAGTCTAAAAGTCATGATGGAGCGACTGAGCACTCAATACAGAAAAATTCACTCTGCTTCTCTCGGGAATCTGTTCTGCTGTGCTACAAACAAGCAGGTCTTCCTGCATTTGTAGCTCCTTTTAGAGCAAAACATTGTACTTTTACTCAAGCAAACGGTGAAGGGGAAGCATAAAATCTATGTGCATGCTGCTGCTGCATACTGTTTGCACGCATCTGGTCAAAATTTGTTCTCGGTTTCTTCCGAATCCAAAGTCACTAGTCCAATAAAGCAATTACGGTAAAAGCAGGAGGTTGGAGTGCTCATGGCTTTCTGATGGACATTTTGGACATAATGAAAGCCAAATCCTGCAGAAGCACTGACGGTATGGATATCTGGGCAACAGTCTAACTAACATCTGTCTCAACATTTCCTCCTACCACAGGGTCCGTTTTGTTTGTAATATTATTTTGGCTTTTGGCAGCCCTTCCTCAGCCTCCAATATGTTCTTTCATTCAAATTTAATGTCAACCATACAAAGCATGAATGGTTAAATGAGGGGTGCGACTGTTTGCTATTTCGACTTGTTGCATGTGGCGTAAATTACGAAGAACACAAGTATTTTAACCTTTACAATAATTTACATAATGTGGTAAGAAATTAGATTTAAATGGGTGCACCTATTTGCGAGTACCGGTTTAATAAATGAGTCTGGTGGCCTGTGATATGTGTGTTATTTTTGCAATTAAATTAAAACACATGGAAAGCAGTTTACTATTTTCATCGGTAACACCAGTGCGCCTGAGGTTTAGAGGTTTGTCGAGATTATCGCAGTGTCTTGTTGCATGTGATCTAAAAGAAGAAAAATGTATTTTCAACTTTTTTCCTGTTGATGATCATTCACATAATGTGTTGACAAAGTAAGTTAAAATGTATTACTGGGTCCGCTTAAAGTATTTGCTGATCCACTTACAAAAAACATGAAGCGGCACCAGTACAACCAATGTGAAAATGTAGTCTGTAGGTTTGTGATGCAAAAGAAAAGCAGGTAATGAGAGAGGTGCTTCTATGAATATGTCTTCTGTAGCTGTGGTGTGATGTCATACGGGTGTCTTTTCTTTGGCCTAGAGAGTCAAAAATGTGGGCAATTGGAATTTCAAAGATGTTGGCATTTACCAGATCAAGAAGGGCCCAATTAAAAACACTTTTGGGCTGCATGTTAGGAACTGTTGGATCCAGTGGTGTTGACACTCAACCCAATCCAGGGACTAAAAGTGAGAATATCTCAGCCTCTTCTGCTTCAGTTTTACAGTTTTAATCCGTCTCTTGTGAGCATCTCAACTTTATGGATGTAAACCACTAAATTGCTGTACAACTTTAATCAATTTATCATTAAGTCAAACATTTTTCCCAGAGATTTCCAATAGATAGATAGATAGTGTCCTCAGTCTATTCTGCCCCTCCCCAGTCCCTGTTCTATTTGTCCCTCTCCTATTAACCTTCAAGAGGGATGTCTGTTCGATACTCCTTCCTCCAGAGCACCATGACAAGGGGAAGCGAGCGGGAACAGTGATCAATTTCAGATATGGCCCGAAGCACAGGGTTTACTAACAAAAGAGATTTCATGCACTGTTTAAGCTATCGAGTGGCCAGTGGATTAGCTCACACTTCACATTAACCCTGAAACTCGACGACGAAGGCCCACTTAACAAATGCCCCACAACCTACACCGCGTGGGTCCACTTAGGCTCCGATAGCATCAGCCATTGAGTAATTGAGACACTTCAGAGGCGACATACAGTGACATTTAGGAGACACAGATGTTTAATGCGGAGTAATCCAAAACACGGGCTAACGGAGGTGGTGCACCGGTGTCTATCTGAACATGTGAGGCCAAGGTCACTGTTAGCACATTTATTGATTGAGGGATTCCTATTAAAAATAATTCACAGATAGCTAATTGTTAAAAGAAGACCTTTTGTGTTAACATTTTTCAGATCTCCCCGGTGAACATTTTTGATCGCACACTCTTTGATTCTATGGCTGTTGAAAAACTGACCATTGACTGGAAGCTATAGATCCACTTAATTGGATTTTTCTGACTGAAGAAGGAGCTAATTATCTGAACACTGGCCACATTTTAAATACATCCGTCACGAGATATTCTTCACCCTGTAGATTGAGGAGAAAAGGCGATTTACATTATTAATTTGACTGCTGTGTGACGTGTCCTCGCCTTTTCTGGATAATGAAGTGCATGTAATGTGAAATGTAGCAGTATCGCCAAAAAGTGATAAATTGTCTGCAGCTTGTTTTGAGCGTCGTGAGCTTAAAAATAGTTCCCAAACAATTCCTCTTATTTACAAGAGCGGCACTTACAATAACAGCAAATATTTCTTACAGTGTTTTCAGGGCACATCATCATCCATCACCGCTGTGTTACAATGAGGACTGACTGTGTAATTTGTTTGCTTTGTTTGCTTACAGCGGTTGTTTGCTGAATCTCATGTTCCCGCCGGAAAAATACAGCGGGGAGGAAAAAGAAGAGTAAAATAGGAAAAAACTGAAGCGTTTTCAGAAACTCGACATGGCTTTCATCTTGTTTCCTCTGCCTTGTTTTGTCTTCTGTTTACTATTCAGTGTACACCAGCAAAATGCAATGTGATCGTAACAATGAATAAATGCAGCGATATTCTTACTTTGGATTGTTTTGTATTGAATGTGTTCAATATGAGACTACTTCGTCTCAAAATGTGTTCTTCACACTGTCGTGATTGAAAGGCTTAATTCTCCAACATTTTCACAAAGGGACTATAAACTCTCAGCCTTCGACACGATGTGCAGTCTTGCGTGATCAAATTCATTAATTTAATCATCAATCAATCTCGAGGAGTCAAGTTTCAAAGTTCTCTGTGTTCATTATTTATTTATCTTTTGCATCCTTTGAACAAATCTGTGGTTAATATATGTGCAATCAGCACTAATAACTGATCTCCATATTCATTTCTTAACACTTGTGCTCTAAACGCTTCACTGAGCTAATGTTGATTCATGAGGTTGTAATTCTGCTGAAAAACATTTAACCTGAGATGGAAAGCAAACCGAGACAGTTTGGGAGTTCTACTAAACCTCTGCACATAGAGACACATTTTTCATACTGGGTTTAGGGAGTGAATTATGTAGAGGGGTTGAGAGGGTCTGCCCCTCCTAATTAAGACTTGGAACACCCCCAAGAGAGGTAAAAATAACTGCAATCCACATTTCCCATATTTATGCCTCTTGCAATACAATATACGTCTAAACAGGACCAACAACTTCTTAACATTGACGTGAACTGAACGTCTTCCCTGCCTGCCTCACATGACTGCCATCATTGGCTTGTGAGACATCCTCACATTTAAAGGTCCTATTTGTAAGAAGAGTTGATGTTTAAGTCTCATTCCCAACACTTTGGGATTGTAGGTCGGGTCGACCGGCATCAACTTTTCTAACAAATAAGACCTTTAAGCTACGAAGTCTCCGGGTGAACTACTTTTAATTCTGTGCCAAGATGGACGGGTGGATCACCGGCCGGTTGTGAAAGACTTAGTTGAGTGGTGTGACAACCGCTTCTAAAAGTTAAATGTTAACAAAACTAAAGAGAAAGCCATCGACTTCCGGAAAACATCCCGCCCAATCTTCCCAACTATAATTGAGGGTAAATTTGCTGATAAGGTTATATGTTTCGAGGACCTTGGGACAGTTGTCGATAAGAATTTAAATCATGACCATAACAACAGCCGTCTGCAAAAAGGGCCTGCAGAAACTTTACTTTCTGCACTGACTGAATACTTCTATTGTGGACAAGATCCAAATGGTTTTGCTTCATTCATTGAGTCTAGCTTAACCTTCTGTTTTTTCTCATGGTATGGCAACCTTTCTGTACACAACATAAAGGATCTGTCCAATATTGTAAAAAATTGCAACTAACTGGCATGCTACAGCTTTCTTTGTTAGATATGAACGACACACATTCTTAAGGAAGGCAAGTTCGATCCTGGTCATCTCTGACCATCCACTCTCACTCTTGGAGGAATTGGTTCATCTACCATCTGGTTGGAGATACAAGGCTCTCTAGGGCAAAGACCAATTGGTAGAATTTCCCTATGTTCCAAGTGTAATAAACACGCTTAATTTGCTACCAACTCATGTATTGATTCCTTTAATGAACAAAACATTTTATTTTATTTTGGCTGTTATACTGTCTCCTGTCTTCCATCCTCTTGTATGTTGTGCTTGTGCTTTTACCCTCTTCTGTAAGTCAAAGTTCCATTCGAGAGGGCCAATAAAAGCATGAACAGAACTAGTTAAATACACTTTACTTTCCAGCCTTCAGAGTTTCTGAATTAGATTGTGTCAAGTGTCTACAGACGAATTAATGAGGCTAATATTTGCTTTAACATTTGCCTGGTGCGCCCTTTCATTTCCAATGTTATCTCATCTTTAATCTGAGGGTGTTTGTGTCCACATCAGATTATGAGATCAGGAATTTATCCTTTTTATTATCATACTGAATGTGTTTCCTTCCTCATAAAACCTTTGGTGCATTATGCCACAATGCGGTAATGCATTCCACCGTCGACCCCTGGAATAGCCTGAAAGTGTTGATGAGATACGAACAAATATGCAATCCACAGGGCCACTAGTGCAGCGAGGGCCTGTCAAAATACAAACACTCCGTCAAAATGAATAATTAATAATAGTAATAATTCTTAACCATTCATCAGTCATTGGTTTGGGTCAGGATAGGATGGTGTCCAGGGATGCATTTTGGTAATTTTTTCTATACATGAGGTCGAGCTGGATGATTGGATCACACATCTAACCCTAAGCCTTCACATTTCCAACAAATAGTCATTGTTTTGTTTTTTTTAAACCGCAATCATTCACTAACCGTTATCACATGTTTTTGTATTGTAACCATGAACCTAACTATGTTGTTTCTGTGCCTAAACATAATCTCACCAGTGTTGTAGTGAAAACCTTCAAACCATAGAGGATGCTTCAATCCCAGAGAGCCAAAACAATGAACAATGTGTCATGGTGCTAATACAAATTGAGACCTGTTTCAAGCAGGATTTAAAAGGTTTATACTGGTGGAGACAATTGAGCTGCCCCAAATTCAAACTTAGTTAATTGGGAGTAGATATTTCTTTTTTTTTTTTAAATTTAGTTTAACCTAAAGTTGCTCAACTTAAATGACCTGCAGCATCTAATTCTTCTTTCACTGTTGCTAGCTTGCTGAAGGCGATCCATTGTCTAACGAGCTGCAATATAATTAACTTGGAAAAAAAACGAGTGCATCTCGCAAGAAAAAGCGCACCAGTTGTTCCCCAAGATCCGCAACCTAAGCTAGAGATTACAGACGCTTCTGATCTGTTCTTAAACACAGATTTGTGTGCGTGTGTGTTTCTCCTCTGTCGACAATGGGGATGAAAAAAATGAAGCGATTAGCGGAACCAGAAATCTCATTACACACCCGATGCAGAGGCTGCTGTGTTGA
Organism: Spondyliosoma cantharus; assembly: GCA_900302685.1. Lineage (NCBI taxonomy): Eukaryota > Metazoa > Chordata > Actinopteri > Spariformes > Sparidae > Spondyliosoma > Spondyliosoma cantharus. The sequence continues at coordinate 22,333 of OMLP01005208.1, read as the reverse complement.
ATGAAGCGGTGCACAAGCGCACAAATGTACAGGTTATTGTCCGCATTTCAACGCGGGATGCATGTTTATACCCATTCATGAAGAAAACGCACAAACACAGCTTCATTTATTTGAAAGCTAAATATTTTCTTCTTTGTTCAGGACGGATGGAAGCGTATTGAGCAGGTGCCGTCTGGAAACGCAGCCAGTTCAGCTTGTGTGAGTGATTATCGGTGCCTGACTGGAATGATATTACAGGGCGTTCTGTCTTTATTTACCCATATTGATCTGCTTGTTACAATAGTCCAGATGAATGTTTGAGGGGAAAATTGAAAGCAATTGAGTCTGACGCAACATGGTGTCTGATTCTTGTCGCAGGTTAAACAGATGCTCTGCTCCTTCTACCCATAAACCACCTGTGCAGTGACTGTAAAACATCCCTCCTAACCAACCCCGCTAAATAATGAGAACACAACTGGGAATTCTATTACCTGCTAATCTACATTCAAGGACTTCTGGTACACTGTGTGCTGTATTAAGCTTCGCACACACTGTTGCTCAGAGGTTTTCTGAAGCAGATAAAAGGACAAAAGCAGGTTTTTTTACCGGTTCTAATGTAATTGTTAATTCTTGTATAAACCTCTTAACCCTTCAGTGGTATTTATTTGATTGGAGGATGCAAACAAAATATGTAAAAAACTGAAAATCCTCCAGGGAGAAACCGTGTATTAGAATTACATGAAGATTTAATATTAGGGTTCATTTTAACAGATGCATTTCATTTATATTTAGCCTTGATAGATTACAATAAATAAGCCACTGCACTGCCTGTGGCTTTAAACTTTCCGCACAAAAACAATATTTTTAATATGATAAATTCAGGAAGCAAAACTCTGTGTGACTTTCTGTGTTTTATGAGTCTATTTACATTCAGATCACCTTTGGCTGGCAACACTGCTGAGCGAAAAACACCAGAAGTCCAGGAATATGATTTGTTAGGATGTGCTGTGGTGGAAGAAGTACTCAGATCTTTTACTTAAAGTCCCCATTTTGACAGAAATGTGTTTTTTCTTTCTGTTTCTACGCTTGAATGCTCAAACTTCACTGCGTAGAATGATGTATGTATGGAGTTTGACACTAGAAGGCTGTTTTCACATTCATCTGCTGGAAGTGTACATTCTCTGCGCTCATTGAAAATCAGATTTTGAGTGGCGGGGCTCACTCAGCATTATTTGTGACATCAAATACCTTGGAAGCCAATGATTATTCATATAGTCTGGCCTGTTCAACAAGAGAGAAGGAGTAGCTCCCATTTTAAGGATTTGTTTGCGCCAATTTTCTCCAAATACCATCTCAGGAAGATATTACAGATATTTTGTTTGCCTTAAAACTGCTGTCAGCTGTTAGCGCTCCGGTCCATTTTGAAGTTAGCAGAAGTTAGCTCCTTTCTTCTTTTCGAGGAAGCTGTCTTTGCTCTTCCTTTTCTTCAAGCGTTTTTCATCATTTGGCCTTTTTTTTGGCAGTACTTGCCATTAGCACTGGAATTGATCATTTACCCTGTTCCGCCATTGCTGGTAAACAGGAGGATCTCTGTAGACAGGACCGCCTCTTTATGGAGTCCTCTGTCCTGATTGGATAAAGTGGGCAGGGTTACCGGAAAACGTATTTTCTCTTTTACTGCACGAACGGGTGGACGAGAGACATGGGGTACTCTGACAGTGATGACTGTTGGAATATGGAGTTATTCAACATTCTCTTTTTAATGAGAAAAAAACGCTTACAGCAACTGTTATACACGTGGAGAGGAACTTAAAGTGACAATATGTTAATGCATCACTCACAAGTGAAAATCCTGCATTTAGTTGAAGTGTCAAAACCTAAAGTGGTCATTTTCCAGTATATCTGATCCTATGACTGACATTAAATAATAAAAACATTAATAATACTGATGCATTAGTGAATAAGAAGCTTTTGATTGTTGTAGCTGCTCGAGTTGGAGTTAGGTTGAACTACTTTAAATACAGTTAGCTAGAATATCCCAGGTCGAGGTTGCAGAGAGTCAGACAAGAGACAAACTTTAGCGACCAAAGTTCTGCTTCACAAATTTGCTGGATATTTCTCTAAAATGTGCTTCTCTGAGAAGTGCCGGAATGTTTTACCTTTCTTGACCTCATAAAAATATTTATGGAGTTCAAAGGGAGTAGCTCTCTTTGGTGGAAACTCAAACAACTCTATCTTATCTGGCACCAGCTTCCATGCTGTATTTCAGCAGCTTATCATAATGTATTTTAATCTGAAAAGTAACTAAACCTGTCAAATAAAGTGCAGTAAAGAGTCAAATATTTTTTGCTCTGGAAAGCAGTGGTGTGGAGGTATAAAGCAGCATAAAATTGAAATATTTATAAAATGTCTACTTCAGTGCAGCACTTTGATTAAACGTACTTCTTTGCTCTCCAGCGCTGCCGATGTGTGTGTGACTATTTTTTCCGCTGGTCTTCAGACTGCGTGTGATTGAGTGTGCGTGTCCCTCCATCACATGTCTTGTAATCTACATCTCTTGGTATCAAGTGTGTATCTCCCTCCATAAATCCTCTTGATACACTATCATGCGTTTCCTCGCTCGCTCTCATGCATGCACACACGCACGCACACACACACGCACGCACGCACACACACTCTGTATCTCTCTATCGCTCTCATCTCCCCCCTCTCTTGTGTGTGTTTGTACAGTGCTGCTCAATGTGCCGTGACAGAGTAAACGCTGACACCAACACCTGTTCCCTGAAGGTCACCACCACCACACAACACACACACACACACACACACACACACACACACACAGAAACACGCACAAAACCTCTAACTTTTACCAACACGCTTTTCAGTTTGTATGTATTCATTCCGAGAGACGTGCACAGAGCTCCATCCTTCCTACACAGCACCCACTTATCGTGTTTTATTTCCAATTGATTGCTGACAGTCATGCATTATTCATGTATGCAACCTTGAGTTCTCGCGAAAAGTTGTCCTTTGCTTGAGTGTTTGTTTGCTTGTATCATTAACACGTCGCTCTGCAGGGAAAGAAAACAGCCCCCCAGGTCTCTTAGCATTAGCGACCCTACTGCCCACACGGATGTCACACCATTGTAATTAGCAGCGAGAGGAGCAGCCTCTGGCACTGCTCACTGTTAAAGTCACTGCGGAAGCCAGAACAGTAGGCTATGTCTCTTTGCCTTGTTGTTGTTGTTGTATCTCATTATTTCTTGTCCACAAACAAATATGACCTTCGCGACAATTTGTGATCATCAGAATTACCGCGGCTCACACACCCACCGGGTAACGAGAGCTGGAGGACGAGATTGTTAGCAACGTCGAGAACACCGAAGGAGCACCACAGATGTAGAAAGAGCGGGATAAATTACATGCAAATATCTGCAAAGATATTTGGTGATTTTAGGAGCACTTGTAGATTGTGAAACGTCCACTTATAACAGGAGATATTTCCCTGTATTTCCAAAGGCACATTATCTATAATACTGGCGCATAAACAGAAAGTTGGCAGAGAGAAGTGAGAAACTTTTCCATTTGACGTGAGAGTGAACCTGTAGTGTCTGTGCCTGTAGTGAAGGATGGGATGAAATTATTTTTGTTGTGCAGAGAGTTTGGATTCAGAGGGGGGTGAGAGCGGGAAAGTAAACTAGCTGATTCTCATGAATTTAAAGAGGCTACTTTACAGGGTTAATATACATAAATGCCTCCTTAGCAGCCACAGAGTCATACGACTGTCATGCAGATTTTGCAACACTTTTTGAATGCATAGCGGTCAGACATCGTTTTCATTATCATCTTAACCACTCTGCATCATGGGATCACAGCAGCTTTCTACAGCATTTACATTGTTCAGACCAAAGTCATTGTTATGAGACCATACAGTGATATGTAGCCTATAATAACCTTTCTTATTCTGAGATCTTTCAAGAGACCTTCATGGATCAAGTTACCAAAATAAGTCCACCTGTCAAGATATTTTCTTTTTCGCATTTTTTTGAATTTATACTATACTATGTTTACTATTTTTTCATTACTAATGATAATATAAGTGTTACAATTTGAGTGAAATGTGTCCATGAAGTTGGTATTTCCCCCTTTTGCCTTAATGTCATCATTGCTCGAGTCGGCATGGACTCCACAGGTTGGTGATAAAATGATTTGACAGGTCAATTCTATGCAGGTTTCCAACTCCAGAGGAGTTTATTTCCAGTCACCAATGTGAAATTCTGGTATTTCTGCTGATTGGAGTCTTGTTTGGTTATTTGGTGAATTCGTCATCTGTGATGAAGCTGCTTTTCTATCTCTCATGGAACTGATCTTGATGTGTTGATTTTCTGATGGTGTGGTCACTTTGGGTTTACTTGAGCATGCTTTGGATGCAACTGACCTAGTTTATGTAAAGTGCTGTAAAGTTTGATGCGCTGCCCCCTTAAAAGTCTTGAGTCTAGCCATGAATTGATGCTGACTTTTTCATTTTCTTCTCCTGAATCCTCAAACTTTCTATTTCTATTTAAGTGACAATATTAGACTATATGTCAGTGCAGTTTCAGACTTTTGCACCTCACCTTTTTCTTCTGAGCTCCTCCCATGGGTTGGGGTCAGTTGGATACAGGTGATATCACATTCATCTGTCTACCAACCAAAGTCTAACTACATTTGAACAAAGATTACACTTACAATTACAGTTGGTGGGTTGCTGAGGCTGATTAGCTGAGTGTTTCAGTGTATTACCTTAAGTGAATATTATTTAAAGGACTTTATTTTTATGTCAACTTTGATTTTTACTTAATGGGGGCTCAGGGGCTTAAACTTGCTACAATGCCATAAACTGCGTTTAGTTAATGTCAGTTTTTTAAGTTTTTTTCTGTCATGTTCCATGTAATGCCAACATTACCAGCCTCTTCTTGAATATTAACAATAAGAATTTCTTCATAACATAGAATCAAAAGAGCAAAGACGTAGATCATTTTAAGTACATTGGCACAATCAATGATCAGACCCTTATTGTAAAGGAAGAGAGCACACAGCCGCAGAGTAATTGTTTTTAATCAGGAAGCACATACTACAGCATTCAGCAGCGCGGCTGACGGCTTTTTATCATTTAACGTACCAGCTTGGTACGGCAACATGAGTGTAGGGAAGGTGATTGGCAAGTCATAAAAACAACTTTGCAATATATTTGACAGCGCTCTACACAGAAAGGCCAAAGTATAACTGTGGATACCTCACACCCACTACACTCAGAGATTGAGCTGCTCCCATCTGGCCATCAATTCAGGGTCCAGAGGGCCAGGTAAAACATATAAGAAGTCTGTTATTCCCTATACGCCATACAAGCAGTGAAAACAGAATGACTGCTTCAGGGAACACCTGCTATTTTATAAGATGTTCTCTCTTACATAACCTTTTTGCTGCCACCTGCCTATTTGGGCTTCTCTATGGAGAATGTTTTATTTTGAACTCTGTGTAGTGCTTGTACTTTTGTTGTACTTTGGCAGAAGCAAAATTTGACAAAGGTGGACAATTTTTCTATTTTATTTGATTTATCTATGTTTTTATTCATATTGATTGTATTTAGTTTTCATCATAGAGACAGAACAAAATGACAACTACAAACCAATAACAAACATAAGTACTCATAGATACATACAGTACACAGAATAGCCCACCTGGATGTCACACAGCAGGGACTTCAGATAGCTATGAAACGGGAGGATTAATTATTATTCTACCAGAAAAGGGCAATCTTAAAATAGGGCAAGAAAGTATGGCTCAGAGTAGCCTTGGCTATGTGGCATCTGTCATAAATATCAGAAACATAAGGATACTTATCATTAATCTTTTCTTGAGAATAGTGTAATCTATGCATAACCTTAAACTTAGCATTTGTTGAACCTTGGTTCAAAACTACACTGTCCAGTCGTTAGTAAGTTCTGTGTGAATCATTGTTCCAAAAACTACATTTTATTCTACTTAATCTAAATATATAGTTTGAGAGAGTAGCTACAATTTTTCTAAATAAATGAATGAAAACTCTCAGAGGAGTTGAGGAGATTGTCTAACAGTTTCTGTGCAATTAAGCGCATTTGAGAAAAACAATATCCTTGTACTAAGTAGACTAAGTAGAAATGCTCGTATGTAAATCTTTCTACTTGTATGATGAAAGTTAACTAAAGTCTTAAGCATTCACAGAGCATAACCTCTGCATCTTAGAAGTAATGAAATATGAATAGGACAATCTGCTTTCTCGTCTTAAGCACTATGTAGAGAAAGTGAAAGAATCCTCAAGTGGTTGATATACAGCAGCCTTTTATGTAATAAAGTATTCAAATATAAACCAAACTCACTGAAAGATGTCTTAACTATTGAGCCTTTTATTCACCCTCTTTACTGAGACTTTTCTTTTTTTCTTTTAAGAGTCCCATTCACACTGACCTCCAGTCAGGGCCTAGCTTTTAGCAGTGTCACAGGTTATTGCGAGGGGAGCAGCCTTGTGAGTCTGAGGCCTGTGAAAGCATCCAGGGATGTTAGAGAAGGTCTGTCTGCCATCCAAGGACTGTCCCCTGGAGGTGCCGGCTGAGGCTGCTGCAAGGTCAGCCTGCTGCTGGCTGCACGTCCCCAGGCTAAGTGCTCTGTTCTGTGTCACTGGGGGGTGATGAGGTGAGGGTCTGGTTGAAGTTTGAAAGCATCCGTCTGCCGACATAGGTCTGATGTCACACCTGGGCTAGAGAGGGATCACAGCGAAAGGAAAGTGGACACCACTGATTTGTCACTAGGAAACGGATTAGGACAGTTTGCTAAAAAAGAGGGTTACAACACTCGTTACTGCGGCCTGGGAAAAATATACAAAGACTGAATCTGACTAATTACCAGACTATGCAAAGGAAGGATGTTGCCATAGATGTGATAGGCTGGGAATGGCCTGCAGCAATGAACACAACTGATATTTTTCATTTTCAGTCATCAATATTGAAATGAATTTTATGGTCTTTGCATTTTTTATTAAATGCCACCACATAATGCATTGATTGTGTCCGCTGCCTCTTTCAGTTGACAGTGTCCGACGGCAATGTGCACTGGAGTATTCAATGAAAAATGCATTAAGGGCAAATGATTGGTGTCGTTGCTTAATTGTGTTGCTTATCGTTGCTGTATTATTATGGCATTTCATTCTCCTCTCTGACTTGAATTGCTCGTCTTTTCCATTAAATGATTTTGGATTGTGTCATTCACACAAGGTTTTTGTTGTGTAGAGCTTTTGTTGCAATGATTTTGCAGTGTGTGTTAAATTACAGAAGTGTGTTATATATATTCTTATGCAAGGTAAAAGGTGTTGACAGATGAAAAAGGTAAAAGATTGCACCAACAGAAGCTTCTCGCTCCCACAGAAAACACTGCTCCTGGGGTGCCGTTTAGCTCAGTTGGTTCCCCATGTGTAGAGGCTGTGTCCTCGCTACAGCGGCCCTGGGTTCGAGTCCCAGCCTGGGGACCATTTGCTCATCCTGTTTCCTGTCATATCTCCAGCTGTGCTATCAATAAAGCCATAAAGGCCAAGAAATACTTGAAAGAAAACACTGCTCCCTTCAGTAGCCCTGCCTTTAATTCCTTGACTTTGTGACATCACATTACTCACACATTTGCGTTATTTCTGCACATTGGCTAGTTCGGCACGTGAGGAATTAATTTAGCACAGCTGCTCTGTTGTTGCTGTTAGCTGTGCTGGCTCAAGGGTGAGTGAGCTGACCAATCAGAGTATTTGGTAGGGGCGGCCTTAA
>OMLP01005207.1:49328-65025 GCA_900302685.1 Spondyliosoma cantharus | reverse complement strand
AAAAAAAAAAAAAAAAAAGAAAAAAAAAGACGTTACAGCTTTTGTTTTTGGTTCGCAGCGGATTCCTCTTCAGATAAACGCACATGTTACGAATCGACACTCGCGTGGAGGTTAGACAGCACTAAAATAGGAACATTTTGTTCTGAATTGTGCACGCCGTGCTTCCAATAAGAGGAGCGTGCCAACAAAAGAAAACGAGCTTTCTGCAGCATGCTCCGCATAAGATGTCAGGGCGACTTTGAAGAGCGGAAAAAACGCAGTAAAACTCTAAAAGGTTTGCAGAGATGATCGCGCCGAATAACCGAGAACATCCCAGCCCCGCTCGCTGCCTCCTCGCCGACTATGCTCGCTGTGACCTATGCGCGGCGCGCCAAGACGCTGCTTAGTATGTAGAAAATGAGCCAGTCCCTCGACTTATGAAGTTTTTCAATACCGACCTGACTTTGATCCCAGGTGCAACAAATGTCCTTTCTTCTGGTCAGCCGAGGGTCGAGAGTAGATTTTAAAAAGTGGAAATCGTTGCATCAGCCCGATTTTAAACGTGATCCCAATCTGGGAGGATTTGGGAATGCGGAACTTAGGCTATGCCAGCCAAACGTAAGCAGGGATGTAAAAAAGTACATCGTGGGGGCAGAAGTGGGGAAGTCGCGCCGCTCCTCCCATAAAGAAACACTGAGGCTGCAGACTGCAACGACAGAATGTGGCTCCGGTGGAGGCCTGATCTGGAAACACAGTGCGACCACTCACCTACAGAGAGTCTCAGAGCAAAGACAGGACGGATCCCTGGGAAATCTACAAGCCTCTTCATAATCAGGGTTTTGTGAGAAAGCAAAATGAAAGCACTTATCTGAACTCCGCCTTGCGTCTGTAGACTTACAATTTAAATTTAATACAATAATATAAAAGTCAACAAAACAGAATTGCAAACAACAGCAAACACCACTCTGAATGTAGATTTATTGTAATTATTCAGCAGCATAGATAAGCAATCAATGCTCATTTTGACTCTTTTTTTTTTTTTTTAATTTAACAAATAATCTGAAAGGTAAAAAAATAAATCATAAGTTACATCTTGATAAGATATATATTGTATATAGCACTGGATGTTTTCATGGAAAACTTTCAATGAGGTCAAAACCACAGTCGATGACATTGAGGTATGCAAGGTACTCAACATGGATGAATATGTAAATACAACATTTACATCAATCAATACACTGTTAACAACAAAACACAAACCATACTGTAACATTAAATTCCACAGTACATCTTGGATCTAGTAACAGATCAGATATATATAAGCTCTGAAAAGTATTTGGAATTCGTCAGCATGCGTTTTTTAGAATCAAAACTTCACTTCAGTCCCAGCCATGCTTTTAGCTACATCAATCTGTCGGCTATGTTATCTGGAGAGAGTTTATATGTTTGTTTAGTCACGCACGAGACATTTCATGAATGTATTCCTTGTAGGTGTTACAGCATACTGTGGCATATGTTGTTCAATATCGTTTCAAAGTCAGGAAACCTGCAGGACAGAAAAAAAAAAAACCCAGAGAGATCACACGGATCACTTCCCTCTGTACATTATAAGGCTAAAAGAGTTGGAGAGTTGAGTAGATCGACTGATTCGGCTTTGCCCCCTCCACCTTTATGACTGTCTAGTCCCTCTGTGAGAGAGTCCAGCTCGGGACACCCAAATGTGAACACAGACAGGTAGTTGCTGCAGGTGGGGGTGGAGGTCACCACAGGAGTGCTGAGAGGCTCTAGGTCACTGGAGACGGACTTGTACAGCGTCTCCCAGTCCGAGACCCCGAGAGAGCTGCTCAGGTCAATGTCTGGCACGGATCGAGCCGTCTCCATGGGGGTTTTCTCCTCCAAACTGGGCAACATATTTTCCAGTAGCCCTTCTTTAATGTCCAGAGAGGGCTCGAGATCGCAGATGTTGATTTCGGCGCTGGCACACAGCAAGATATTGGAGTTCCCAGAGATTGCCGTGGACGGATCACTGGGGATGTCCATGTCCTGGAGCGAAGGAGCTTCCTGGGTGCCATCGTCTGGAAGGCTGTCCTCGTCTGGACCGGGCGGTAGCTCTGGGGACCCCGCGGGCTCCTGGAAAATAGACTCCAGCTCATCTGACATCTGGCACACGGGTTTATGTGTGGCGAGGATAAATTCGAGTCGCTCTTTCTCTTTGAGGAGGTTGGTTATTTCCGTCTCCAGGGCTGCTTTTTCCTCCTCCAGCTTGTCTGCCTCCTTTGGATAGAGCGACATCCAAAAATCATCCACATTGGAAAACACACACACACACACAGACACACAGCCGGTGCAAATGACAGCTGAGTAAATGCATCACTGTTTACTTACAGTTTGCAGCGTGTCGGTGAGTTCCCTCCGCCTGTTGCGACACTTTGCTGCAGCCATTTTATTCCTCTCCCTCCTTATCCTCTTTTTCTCTTCCTCCTCTGGAGACAGCTGGGATGCAAAAGGAATAATTCAGTTATTGCCTTGAAGAATCCAGCCATTTCATCCCCTAATCCGCTACATCCGCTGACAATACACCCTCTGAAGAATGGCAAAAGCATGTTTCGCTGCAATGCGTCTAAAAATAGACCATTGTTGCAGACTTGCTGTGACCTGAATATAAATTGACTGCCTAAGGAAGGCACACAGCCAGCACACGGCACCAGAGGAGCATGCACAATAGCAGCGCTGCACACATGGAATTCAGATTGGCATATGTAAATTTACACTATTGACTATTCTGTCCAATAGCAGGTAGACTTCATCTGCGCAAACCTACCTGCTCTGTTTTCCCCTTTCTGACAGCATTTTTTCCCTTATTCCCGCCCTCTTTGGGTGTTGCCTGGTGAGAGCTTTGTGGTTCATTGGCTTGCTTGCTACCCAGAGACGGGGAGACAGATGTAATAATCGTAGGCTGGACCATCCACTGGAAATCTGGGGTAGAGGAAATTGCAGTGACTGTTGGAACAAATGGAGTGTCTTGAACGCTCATTTCTTGGCAGAGCTCCTGAAAAATAAAAAATAAAAAAATAAAAATGGAAATCACCAACAATGAGGATTATAAGAGAATTCCTTTTTTTAAAATAAGTCCATTCCATTGCCATTAAAAAGGTGTCAGGTTATTGTGATGCCAATCAATAAAAACCTATAAATCATCGATGTGGAAACAGAGGATAGCCGGCCTGTGTTGGATATTCTTGAAATATACCCCACCAGAAATAGCCTCCTTCGGATCAATATTTGACTTTATCATTGTTTCTGACGTCAACACTGACGCAGGGATGCTGTGGAGTCTCCTGAATGGGTTTATTTTTCTCAATGAACCGCTGCATCGACACGCTCACATTTGGTCCCAGGACGTCGGAATCATAACAACCCGACCGACGCTGATATTTTGACACGTTACCACCTGCACTGATCTCTGATCCCCCCCACCCCCTACAAAAAAATATCAAATATACCAAAAATGACGTTTAAAAAATAATCATTTAAGCGCACACAGTTAATTAAAATCGTATCAATCAGCTCCACCTCCCCCTCCCCCCACCGTCAGGATAAAAGGCATAAGGGCACTCGCATAAAAAAAAAAAAGGGGGGGGGGGTGTTTAATTTGCTTGTAAATGAAGCGCCTCCAGGGCTGCATGTTGAATATATGATCAACAAAGCCATTCATACCTTTGCACTGCTTTCTGAGGAGGACGCTGGAGAGCTCGCCTCTTCTGGCGTCTTCTGGCACAGTGTCCCGACAGGAGACTCTGTCCGGCAGGTGGGAGAGTCTGAATCCATGTCAGGCGTCAGGTTGTTGTGATACATCACGAGGGGGAGAGGTAAAAAAAAAAAAAACACGAGTCCCGATCAATGACAAATATGACTCTGGCCTTCCACTGAGCAGAGCGGCTCGGGTCTTTTCTCCAGGTATATACCTGGTAACTGGACGACTAGAATGCAAGCCCCTCCTTTTATGCTCTGCTAGAATTTTATGAATGAACCGAGACTGTACCATCCGCCGAGGGGGAAGGGGGGCAGACTGACAGCCACACGGGCCTACATTTCGGGGTAAAACAGCATTATTTTGACATTTATCCTCTCGTGTGGATCCTCTATAAATACATACACGTTTTGGTTTTAGATGTGATCACAACGACGTCACAAGAAGGCCAAATTCTCGCGTTTGGCCCATTTTCACGTCCCATTCACAAACATCGGCTTCATATAAAAAAAAATAAATAAAAAAAAAAAAAAAAGAAGCTATGTGGGGTGAGAAACGTGAGCCTATTTATAAATAGACATATGTAACCATTTCCTGTGCGATGAAAACCTGATGTTCTGCTGCATTCATTTAATCAAGCGCAAAATTCCCGAACACACAATATCCACTGATCCAATAATAAAACAAAGAAATGCATTACAAAAAGGTCGACGCGACGAAAAGACAATACAGCTAAAATGTCGACTAGATATTAAATCTGCTGACAGATAGACTCAGACTGAAATGAATCTCCCCCCACACACACACACATTTCATTTTTAACTCAGCCGTTTGGCAGCCCTCTCAGTGAGCTCAGCTCCTCGGGACTGCCTTTTCCAAAGATAAGCATCGAGAGCAGTTAGCAGACATAATGAAATGATGCTGAATTGTTTACTTGGGGAGGAGGTGGTGGTGGTGGTGGTGAGGAGAGGGTCGGACATGTGGGGGCGGAGAAGTCACGTGTCACGACCCGGAACTGGAGGGAGGAGGGACAAAAGGGGGAGGAGCGGGATGCGTTTGACGGGAGCAGCAGCATCATCATCATCATCCTTCGCTCGCATCACAACAAGGGGTAGGTGGCATGTCTAGACTCTGCGTTTTCCTGCTGCTACAGGTCCTCTTGGGCCTCGCGTCTGCTATTCAGTTCTACCTGCCGGTCCGCTCTGAGAAATGTCTGCAGGAAGACATCCACAAAAATGTGCTGGTCACCGGCGAGTACGAAGTCAGCGAGGAGCCAGAAACTACAACTAATTTGAAGGTACGTGAACGTGTCGCACGTGTAACATATGGCAACATTTCTATAGACTTCTCACGTAAGAAATGGAAGATTAATAAATAAGACATTAGCCCATCCTGCAGTAAATTGACATTCTTGTTAATACTCCCACTGTTTACTTTTATTAATTGGGGGTAATAAAAAGGGGGAAAAAAATCAAGCGTGCAACTGCAAAGTGCAACTGTATCCTGCAGCACAAAGTCTTTTTTTAAAATAATTTGAGATTTCTGGAGATGTCAGAAATACAGTACAATAAAACAATAAAATAACAAAGTTTTATGGAACACATTTCATGAAGATAGCACCAAAAAAACTGAAGACATTTTAAAATACCTCTTCATTATGAGCAGTCCGATACCATATGTTAGGAGAACCTTGTGTCATTTTATCGGTTTTGCAGACTTTAAGATCAGGAAACAAAACTAATCCTGATGTTGCTGGTCTAGCCTCATATCAAGATATTAGCAATTTACTTAATTTACTCCAAAATGACTTTTTACTTTGTCTCCACTGAGTTGAGAGAGTGACTGATCCCTGTGTTACCTCTTTCTTCAGATCACTGATTCTGCTGGTGACCTGCTGTTCAATAAGGAGAACATCACAAGCGGGAAATTTTCCTTCACGACAGAAACTCAGGACATGTTTGACATTTGCTTTCACAGCACGTTACCAATGGGTGAGTGAACTTTCTAAAAAAAAAAATAAAAAAAAAATACATAAAATAAAATAATATGAAAGACTATTTTTAGATTGACTAGTAATCATAGAAGGAATATTCCAACTCAAATGGATAAATAGTACAAAAACTATTGGTTTTCTGTGAATAACTAATGAGCTATTAATGCTCATATGATCATAGGCGGCGGGAAGGTCCCAGACCGACTGGTCACACTGAAAACGAAGCATGGCGTGGACGCACTGAACCAGGAGGAGGTGAGGGGCTGTCTTAAAGGAAAAATTAACCCAAAAATGAAAATTCAGTCATTATCCACTCAACCCCATGTAGAAGGAAAGTCCAGTGAAGTTTCATAGTCCGCAAAACATTTGTGGAGCTTCACAGCAAAACAATATGGAGACATTTTTCTTTCAGTTCCCATCGACTTCGGTTGTTTAGAACGCTGCAATGCTGTTTTGCTGTGAAGCTCCACAAATGTTTTGTGGACTAATGTGAAATTTCACCTGACTGATGAACAGATCATTACTGTATTTTAATATTTTGGTGAACTTTTTGTGATTCTTTAAAACCGTTATATCAAAGATTACGAGTACCATTAGACTACGGCTGATAATGTAATGCATGGTGACTTTTGTGACAGCAGTAAGAAAGTTGACGCATGTTAATAAATATTACTCTTGCAACCTCTTTGTCAGATTGCAAAAGTGGAGAAACTGAACCCCCTTGAAGCAAAGCTGAGAATTCTAGAGCACCTATCAGTCTCCATGGCAGATGACTTTGCGTACATGAGGAAGCGAGGGGAAGAGATGGGACACACAAATGGTAAATGATGAGAGAAATTTGTTTGGCGTACATGCACACTGTGAATAACTGCTTAAGGGTAATTACAGCTGCACTGTTTTCTATTAGTTTAAATTTTTCGAGCATTTTTGTCTTTTGGCCACATCCCTATATGTGATGCCATAGAAGGTGTTCTACCTTGAACAACAGATGGAAATCACCTGCTGTGTGGCCAGAAGAAGCTTTAATATTTAAATTATGAACTGCAGCAGTTTTATCCTCTGTGTGATTTATAGCTCGTTGTGTAGAAAATCTTGTGACCATTGTGACAATATTTTAGTGCTTATTTTTTCTATCTCAAACAGCTTCCACCAACACACGAGTGCTGTTCATCAACATCATCTCCGTAAGCTGTTTGTGTTCAATGGCCATATGGCAAGTGTTCTATTTGAGACGATTCTTCAGGAAAAAGAAGTTGATTGAGTGACACAGCTCGATCATCAAGTGGACTGTACTGCTTTGGGAACATTTACTTCAGTGTGTCAAAATTTGCTATTTTTCTGATGACGCGTGACATATGATCCATATTCATTTTTATTTAAGTATTTCCTCTTCTTTCTTCTTACAAAACTTAATGTTATTCATTTCTGACATATGTCTTCCTGTGAATGTACAGCTGTTTCAGTTTAAAACAAAATGTTTAGGTCAAAGGGCTTCGGGGGAATTTGACAGGGGGATTCTTATGAGTTACTTGAAATTGTGAAATAAACATTTAAAATAAAATACACACCGACTTATGTATTTCCAAATAGTTCCCATGCTTTATACATTCTCCTCAGCTTTTGGAGGTTGGGTTTCTGTAATTCCTGCAGGGACAAGAATGCTTAGTCACAACCTGATTACTGTATTCAATGAGTGAATATTACATTTAATACAAAGTCAGATGTGCTACTTCCTCTTGGTACCTTCTGGTCTTTGTCCAAATGGAGGATGTCTACTAAAGGAGCGATAGATGGACGGCCATGGGCGCACTGGAAGGGAAGCTGGCAGGAGGACAAGGATGCCACCAAGCTGCAGCATTCATCTCTGCTCAGGCCGTCGTTGAATTTGATGGCACCTGTTTAATGCACACATGTATACAGTGACTTGTATGGAGATTTTAGTGTGAAATTGTGACTTATTAAATCAGCACTGCAGATTAAAATAAACTAAAGGGTTGAGAAACGTCATTTAACCTTACCGTGGCATGCTAGGGAGGCGAGCACCTTCAGAACAGTGAGAGGCAGAGTTCCTCTCACTCTACCAGTAGAGCGAAGTAGCTGAGACAAAGAGTCAGAAAGGATACCATTTATTGAGTATTGAGGTCATTTCCCCACACAAAGAGGTTTAGGTGCTAGAATCAAAACTTCAAAGCTTACCTCAATCTGCTCTCGAAGATATTCCTGATGTGTGGTCATAGAAAAAGTGCAAAAAGGTAAGCTCAAGTCACAAATACAATAGATGTTCTTAAAATGGAAGTTTCAGAAGTCTTACCTCAACAATTGGCTTGATAACAGATGGTCTCCCCCGCCTGAGCTCATTACTCTCCTTTTCCATAAAACACAGCGGTACCTTCCCAACAAAGACTTGTGGATCCGCTGCTTGCGAGAACTTCACTTCGACGCCCAAACTCCGTAAATGTGGCTGACAAGACCTGGAAGAGGAAGGGTTCATAATGCATGAGCAATACAATTATAACAATAATGCCAATGTAATTATGTGCATGTCATGAAATCAACTGGTTATTAAACAGCAGTTAAGGCTTTAAAGAGCAAGACAGAAAGGTTGTGTGGTGCAGCTTGTCAAAAAAAATTGAAGTAACTGCAAACAAAATGTCAGGCTTCATTCTGGTTTAGAGAATTTAAATAAAAGAATGACAACAGGCTTCAGAGCAAGTGACTGTGTGCGTCAGGCCAGGAAATTTGAATCACAAAGTGATCAGAGCTACAGAACATCTTTTCAGTAACTATAATCGAGAGGAGAAACAAGGCAGATAGTTGCAGTTACAGGGCCATAATCTCTCTGTCCAAATCAGACAAAGCGCTTGCAAATGTTCCTACGAATTGACTCCTACCGCTGTCTGAATATGAACATCTATCTTTGACAGTTTCAAGAAAACACAGTGAGCTCAACACCATTTTTGCACTTAACTTTAAGATATTTAACTAAGGCTTTTGACAGTGTAAGCTCTACCATTTCTCTGACGCTACTGAATGATGGCATATGAGCCGAAATGATCATAACAGCTCTAGGTTGAGACAGAGGTGAAATGAGGCTGCGTCACTGCACCAACCCTTTCTGTCATCTTTATTGCTACCATCCTTCACCTCATTGCCAAAATCTGCTGAAGGGTGTCTCGGCTGTTGAATATAGCAGACAGCTGGCTCTTAAACCTCAACCAGTGTAGGGCCAAGTGCAGTCCATCAAGCCTCTAATGACAATACCATCACAGATCACACCAAAGTAAAAAAAAACAACAAAAAAAAAAAACACCGTTGCATTCTAAACATTTTCAACAAAACATAAAGGCTGTGGCTCCAGGAAGAAACAGGTCCCACTAAAGTAGAAAATTCAGATAATTCCTCTTAAATTGGCAGCATTCTTGCCGCAAAAAACAGACGCTGTTAGTGGCAGCAGTAGAGACTGAACGATGGTCATAGGGAAAAACTAACCTTAGCAGCCTGAGCTCCTCTTCGGTTACACTGATCTCAAGAGGTGGTAAAATGGTTGATGAACACAGACGTCTCTCACCGGGTTTATCCGGGTCATCCTCATAGGAATCTATGACAGGACATACAGTCACTGTATGACCCCAGTGTCACGTTGTGGTCCCAACAGCATTATTGATTTAACATTTCATTCTCAATATTAACGCTGATCATTGAGTGTTCGTTTTGTTTCACCTGCAACTAGATTTTCCAGTCGAACTCTCTCATGCGCAGCGTGTTGATCCACCAGCACCAGAAGGTTTCCTGGGTTTCAACATAAAATTCTTGAGATGTTGATACAACAACAAATGACAAAACCGCAATATTCCAGTAAATACCTTCAGTTTCAGAAAGTGCGGCGGGCTCTTCATCCCTTGTGTTGATGAGACATGCAAGAAACTTCTTATCCACTTGATGGATGACCTAACAGGTATTTAAATAGCAATTACTTCATGGCATCAATGAAGCAGAAATGGCTGGAGCATTTTAAGAACATTTTATCAGAACATTCAAAAGGACAACTAAAGATAAATTTGCCTTCATTGACTGAATCATGGACTTAGAAAAGCGGTATGGAAACAGGATGTTGTGGATCTTGACGGCCAGTCCGTCAGCTTGCCCACTTGATATGTCCACTCCAACCTGTCGGCACAGGAGCGTTCGTAATGCATCAAAAGAGCAACTTAAAATCTGAACACGAAACCTTAAAACAGATAACACACAAGTGTTGTTTACCTCAGGAGGCCGGACAAACACTGGGTTTTTCCATTTTGAATACAATGAGGTAAGGGAGTTGAAGCTCTCAACGTTGCCATCTGTAAGACAGACAATCAAGTATTTATTTCATATACTTTGTGTGTTTAAGGCACCCTGCAGTCTACAGTCTGATCTGTCTGTTAGGTACCTCGGTCATCATGCCCTGAACTAATCACTCTGTCTGTCCTGGATTTAGGTAGGAAGGGCAACACTAGATCCACCTGAAACGGGTAACACCTGTATTCCATACCTACAGTTTAAGAGAAATGAACGACATAGTATTTGGCATTCATGACAACAGTAAAACTAGAATGATAAGCAAAGAAAAACTGCTATCTCACCCATTTCAGACACGACACTAACTGCCATATTGGTGACATCAGACGTACAGCGCACTTGTGTTTCTTCAGTAGGCAGGTCCTCGTATCGGCTGAGCCCAGTCACTTTGTTCACATACACCGTCTTTCCCACAGATATGTCGTAGTGATGAATCCAGTCTCCTGATGCTGTAGCCTCCTCGCTCTCAGCCAGCTGAGGATCTGTACTGCAAATCAGGACTGGCTCAGGATTCAGTGCAGTATCACAGGGATCCTCGTTGTTATTGCTTTCTTGGATGCTATCAGTAACCTCAGTGAGACAGGTATTGTCCTGTGATGATGTCCTGGACAGATGTGGTAACACTTTTGAATTGTCTGTCCTGTGTTGTTTCAAAAGGCAGAGTTTGGCTGCTAAAGATTTTTTGAATCTATTCTGCACTGACATTGGTTTCACGTCTGTGAAAACTGAGAGGGTTGGTGGGCTTCGGAGGCTGTCTGCCTGCGCAGGTTGAGTATTATTCACTTGACGAGCCTCTTGGGAGGGTAACTTCAGTTCATCAGATTTACCGTACACGCTTCTAAACTTCTCAAGAGATCCAGATTCTTTACATAAAGACAACTTTGGATAAGTTACACTTCTGGGAATCTTTGAGGGAATCACAGGAGCCAAATCTTTGAATAGTTTCTGACCAGTTATGTCTTGGGCTGCATCCAGTGAGATTTTGCGTTTTGATGCAAAGGATCTCTCTTCGCATTTCTGTGCTAAAATTTCCCACGGAGATACTGACTTGTTGATTTGGGAGCATTCCTGAGTCTGCAGACTTTCATGAATGTATGGATCGGACAGTCGGATCTTTCTGCTACTTACTAAAGTCTGTTTGTTTCCTTCTGAAGCCTGGCAGTCTGGTAAAACTTGCTCAATACAGTTTAAATCAGGCTGAATTTCTTGAGTTATGCCGTCTTGTGAAGTCTCATTGCTGGTTGAGGTAGTAACGTTTAATCTTGTCTCAATTTCTTTCAAAAGTTCCAGTTTTTCAGTTGCAAATTGTTTGATGGAATTAACGGTACATACAATTTGAGAGCCTTGCTCAGCTTCACTAAATGTTGGGCCCCCTTCTTCAGTAATGTTATTATCAGAGGCAGGTTCCAGTCGAGCTAAATGACATGGTGGCTCTTCTCTACATTCTTTGTTTTTGCTTTCCATCTTTTCCAACTCATTTATTTGTTCAGTCTCCGTCAGCTCAGACTCCTGGCAAACGCTGTTCTCACACACAGTGTCATCTTTGCACTTACGATGAACAGAATGAGATGCCAGTGTCATCCCAATACTGTAATCTAGTGTGGGAGCACTGCTAGCTGCCTGGTCACCTCTGCCACTATTGTGGCCATCTTGGTTTGTGTTGTCATTGCAAAACAATTGGGGAGACACATCGTCCAAATAATCTTGAGAAAGCACCGCCACCAAGTTCTCTCTGGTGAGGAAAGCTTTGACTGCCTCTTCTATACAGAGCAAAATACCATCCCAATCTTTGAACTCTATTAGAGTTTTGGCAGGCTCAAGACATATGTCATACTCTGAGTAAGAGCATTTGATATTTATGACGTATACTCCATGCAGATCTTGGCTCCGCTTGTGCTTTGGACTCCTCATGGCAGACAGCCTCTCCGGACTGTCATTTCTCTGATGTGAACTGCTCAGCCTGCGTAGGAGGAAGTTCAGTAGTTTGTGTATCCGTGTTTTCAGGAGCAGTCTGTCATTTACATACAGGAACTGTAAGCTGTTATTGTAGTGCCCCTCTCTGCCAATGTAACCGATCACTTCGAACTGCCCATGCGTGTGGCTGATTTCTCTGAGCTTCTGTGCTCGGCCAAGGCTGTGTATCTGGACAAACCTGTGGTAGGTGTTTTTAGCTTTGGGAAGCTGCACCATCATGGCTCCTGTGCAGTCATTCTTCAGGGTGAAAGACACAGAGGGATGCATCAGAGAAATGGCCTCCACTCTGTGCCTGATCCTCTCACGCTCAAGCACAGCGTCCATCCTCTTCCTCCGGACTGGCATGTTGTGGAAGAAGTTACAGATGACAACAGATGTCCCTGCAGAGGGTCGTGCAGCCTCTGCTTCGAACACATCCATGCCCTTGCCATCCTTGAAGATTTTGACGTGGGTTTTCACTGATGATCTGGTGCGGGTTGAGATTTCAACAAGTGTGGCCAGAGAAACCACACTTGCCAGGGCTTCCCCTCTGAAACCATACCACCTGAGGTCGTCCAGGTCTTCAACAGAGCTGCATTTGCTTGTGTAGTATCTGTTCCCCACGCACTCCATGTCCTCGGCGTTCATCCCAGCACCGTTGTCGATCACCTGGACTTTGAACGCCTCCATGTCCACCCTGACCCCAACACAGGTCGCCTCTGCATCGATGCTGTTTAGGATAAGCTCCTCCACGCACTGCTGAAGCGAGGGGATAGCGACACCCGAGCGGAGTTTCCCCTGAACCTCATTAGGCAAACACTTAATCATTGTGCTCATTAAATGCTCTGCACTTCACCTGCCATGACCGGAAACACAGCAGTAAGAGAGTACACTGTCTTAAAATAATAATTAGCCCGTGCTAGCTAATGTCCAGTCGCGTTAGCTTAACGCTAGCTAGTTCTGTGGATTTCTACTTTGTGTTTTTGTCTGCGACACGTCCAAAAAAAGTGGGACGCGGGGCTCGTTGAAAATCATTTTTAGAGTAAAGCATCAAAATACATGCTAAAATGCTAAAATCAAACCTGGCTGCTGTTTACAGTCAACGTGAAACAACAAGAGATGAGCGCAGCGGCTGTGAGCTGAAGCTAACAGCGCCCTCTTCCGGTGCGAAGGACCGAACTACAGCCGTTGGCTGATGGCAACCTGCTTTGAACGCGCATACCGCCACCTAGTGTCCGGAGTCTGCTAATTCATGTTTTCTTTCGGTACTCATTAACTGCACAAACATTTAATATTATCCTTCCATTTTCAATTTAAAGTTTGTTAAATGATGCTCTTTTCTTTCCAACATAAACAAGACAATACATCCATCTCCACCACATTTTTCTCAATTACATTTTGCCCATTAGGAGTACCTACATATGTAACACAATGTGAGGGAGAAAATAATTATTCCTCCTGACTAAATGATCCCAAATTATTCGAAATCTTCTCAAGGTTCTCAAGGAGGGCAGAAGCATTCTGATGAGTATTTAGTGATTCACCAGGATCCTTTCAGACTCCTTCAGTCAGTCTGTGGAGGCTGATGATGACAGCAGTGACAGATTTCAATGTCAAACCATCGCTAATATCACCCCAATATGCACACCCCTGTATACCACTCAATCATGTAAATGTTCAAGTCTATGTTCCTGACAGCCAAGGTTTGTGTGTTTCATCTGATAATTACTTTGCTGCAGTTAGAACAATAACATTCAAGCAATGTGACGTCAACTGAAAGGAATTTTAATTTGTTCATGTGATTCCACATATTGTGGCTGTTCGGACACCTGACATACACAAATCTTTTGTGAGTTAATCATTAATCATATGAGTTGCAGTCCAACCAATACATTAGACAAAATAAATAAAGCATCTCCTATTTCAGTAGAACAAGCACAACACATTGGTTATGTTATTTTACAATGGTAAAAGAGGAGTGTTCCAGGCAATTCAGCGTTTTCTCGTTCTTAAACTCCGCCTTGGTTATGTTGGACTTGGGGCTGCCGGTGGATTTCAGCCATTCTTGCATTTCTGTCACTTTGCTGCGTGGGCCTTGTAGCTGCCCCTGAACAGTTCCTGCGCCTGTGTTTTGGACCCATCCAACCAGGCCAAGCCTTTTCCCTTCTGCCTGGAAAGTAAAACACTGTGAATTAGGACACAGCAGAGGCAACTGAGGGAGAATATGGGAGATACAGTATATTAGTGCGATATAGTCAGGATGGGCCTTGGACGATGTTAAGAGACTGGTTGTCATTTTCAAACCTAAATAAATGAAATGTTAGTGTTAAAGCTAAAAGACTGAGCATTTTATCCTTATAAAGGATAGTATGACAGGGGATCTTATATCAAGGTCCACTTAAGTAGCTTCTGAGCTTCACTCAGTCATTCATTCATCATCATTCATTAAAATTAACTGAATTGATGATAATGGATCAACAGTTCAATAAGAAGCGATAGAAGATTTTAAAAACTTCAAAGAAAGCTAGAGAGTGGACCTGGAAATAAGATGTTCATGTCAACCAAAAAAGATAATAACTTTAGCTCATAAAGCTCAAGTTATATCACAGTGAAACTCACTTGAGTGTATTTCCGAAAAAAGACACCTTGCACTCTGCCAAAGATTTCATAGTCCACTGAAATTAGATCTTCGTTGGACATAGTGGACCTAGAAAAGGGAGAAATAAGACAGCACTTGTCTATTTTAGGGACCCATCATGCATCGCTTGGGCTATGGCTACCACAAGCTAAGCTAACACGACCTGTTTCTGCTCAAATCATTTGAAACCCGGATTATTAACACGCTTAGCTTCGTATTCATGCTTTATGAATACACGATAGCTCACTGTCCGAGTTATTATTCACCTGAATATTGTTTAAAAAGCCGTGGGAGGACCACACAGCGTTGCTCCGAAGGATCTCGATTCAAACACATACGGGAACTTCGCTTCAGGAAGTGTTGCTTGTCGGACCACTCAGAGCGAACACCCGAGCAGCCTCACCTTGTTACTAGGCAACCAATTTAAACATGGGGGAAATTATTTGCAACTGTTTTTTCCTCTCCGAGTGGATCTGTTTGTAGCAAGTGTAACCCAAGCTCACCTATAATTCGGAAGCCAGTCAGTAAGTATTTGAAATTGTGCCACCCATCAAAAACTATTTAGTAGATAGCAGCTTGCTACATGTTTTTATATTAACCTCTAGGTTATGGTTTGGCTAGTAAGTGTTACACGGTCGTATCAGCAATGTTTTGTTAAAAGTATTACTTTTGCAGAGGTTTCTAACTCCCTGCCCTTTTAATTCATGATATTTTTGGCGTAAAACACTCAAGATCCACTTACTTGCTTATTCTAGAGTTTTTGCACCACATCACCGTCCTCATCAGCAAATTAACTCATTTGTCAACCAAGAAAAATCCCAAAAGTGGTCAGAATGGTGCAAAATGTTACATGACAACTAAGCTATACACACATGAAGTTTATTCGAAGGATAAACCCCTTGAGATGAACCATCTCGTTTTCAAGGGGGTCCTTAACACAGATATACAGAAAA
This sequence comes from Spondyliosoma cantharus, assembly GCA_900302685.1. Classification (NCBI taxonomy): domain Eukaryota; kingdom Metazoa; phylum Chordata; class Actinopteri; order Spariformes; family Sparidae; genus Spondyliosoma; species Spondyliosoma cantharus. The sequence goes on along the minus strand of OMLP01005207.1, from coordinate 49,420 downwards.
TACACTACATAAAGCCAAAGCAACACAAACACATTCACACATACGCAGACAGAAGCTCTCCTGGTCCTATAATTTGATCGAAAGTCACAGAA
>OMLP01005207.1:6743-26643 GCA_900302685.1 Spondyliosoma cantharus | reverse complement strand
GAGAAGCAGAAGACCATCAATAACAATTACCACAAGCAGGTTGAGGAACTGCAAAAAGAGCAGATAGATCTGCAGTCCAATCTGTCGGCTTTGGGTGAGAAAGAGTTGTATTGTAGTTGTTATTTAATAAATTGTGTTTGAAGACTGAACAGCTAAACTGACAAGAAATCTTTTATTTTTCCTAGAGGGGACTTGTGGCAGGTGCCTCCCTGGATGGGTTCTTCACAACTCGTCCTGCTATTACTTTTCTATCCTTGAGTCCTCTACTGTTAGAAAGAACTGGCCAGATAGCAGAGCTGACTGTATTAGAAAAGGAGCTGACCTGATTGTGATCGACAACAAAGAGGAGCAGGTGGGTTGTAAACGAACAAGATAATGCTGCTAAGAATATGTAAATGATAATGCTGAAATAAATATTTATATACTGTACTTTACATTTGAGCCCTTTAAAATGTTTCATTCTTGTATACACAGAGATTTGTGAGTGACTGCGCTGAAAACACAAAAATTCAATATTACATCTTTGGGGATGGATTCTGGATTGGTCTCATTGACACAAATAGTCAGGGGACATGGGTCTGGATTAATAATGTCACAGAGGTGGAACAAAGGTGAGAGCTGCACTATTATAGTGCCAGTGTGGCAGGATTTATGGATTGTTATTGATTACTTACTTGAATGATTTGTTTTTTCTAAAGGTACTGGATGGATCAACAAATGTACTGGATGTATGATGAAAGTGTGTATACTGACAGGATGTACTTTCATGGAGAACCAGGCGACGTGGGATCGGGAGAAGACTGTGGGGTTGCAGTTTATAGCTCCAGTAACCCCTGGAAGACACGCTATCATGTCAGCTGTCAACACGAATACAGACACTGGATATGTGAGATGACATCAAGCTAAAATAGAGAAGTACTGCTGTAGCAGAAAACACAAGCATATGTTTGTAACTCATATTCTTTATTCAAAACACCTTTGATCCTCGATCTGATGTTTCTGTGTATTTTTCAACTTCAAATATTGTATTCATTTCAGTGTATAATTGTAATAGTAATCGTATTCAACAGTCAGCACAAGTCTTCATACATACAATTTATAGATAAAAGTACATTTCAATGTTTTGTAATTGATAACCATCTATATTAAAGCCATTCTTTGCATGCCAGCCATTCTCAAGGTTGGACACGTTATCTATATGTGATACAGCAACACAATTGTCTCAACAACTATGTGGAGTTCCTCAAGTGTCAATCCTTGGGCCACTTTTATTCAACATCTACATGCTCCCCCTTGCTCAGGTGATTGGATATAATAACATCTCCTACCACACTTGTGCTGATGAACCACAACCCTACCTAGCAGTGTCACCACATGACTACAGTCCCCTTACAATTGCTGCATAAGTGCCAATGGGTGTGTTGGAGTTTTCTACAACTGAATACTGAAAATACAATTGTTTTTGGGCCCAAACAAGACAAGTTAAAAATCAGCCCGCTACCAACCTAAAAAAATGGCGAGAATGAAATAATTTCTGTTCAAATAATACCCAGAAAAAAACTTGTTCATGCATTTTTTTGAGCAAGCTAGACTTCTGCAATGGTGTGTTCACAGGTCTTAGTGAGAAATCAATCAGACAGAATGCTGCTGCTCCTCACTGACAATAAGAGAAGTAACATATTACACCGGTCCTTATGTTACTGCACTGGCTCAATGTGTCAAGATATATTTTAATATCTTATAATTGACCTATAAAACACAACATGGTGTCTGGCCTAAATACATCTCTGATCCACTTGTACAGTTCCTTATGAAGCATCCGGACCACTTGGGTCATCTGGGACAAGTTTACTCAGTGTTCGCAGGGATCAAAAGGATTTTTATGCCCCTGCAAAGCATTTTAATTGCCTTGTGTCTAAAAAAAAAAAAAAATGTTTAAAAAAAGCCTTGAATATTAGTGGATTACATTTTATAAAAACAGTCATGTCCCACTTAGGCAACTGGACTTGTTTCAGTTTCTTGAAGACTTTTCACCGTGGATGAGAAGTGAAACGTCAGCAGATGGACATCCAAGAGGCTTCTTTCATTCTCTGAATTTCGTAGACGAGAGCTGAAACATCTTAAAGAAACTGAAACAAGTCCAGTTGCAACGTAAATGCAACTGGACTTGTTTCTACAATTTTCTTAGAGTAGACATTTTTTTAACACATTTTCACTTCTTGTCTTTGACAAATGCAGAACTGTGAACATCGGCTTCACAAATTTTTTTTTTTTTTCACTTCGTCAGGTGCCATTTTCAAAGAGGGTTCTTTCTATGTTTCACATTCAGCTGCATTCAGCTGCCCATTTATTAGCTGAAGTATCTCTGTAGCTACCACAGCGACGTGATCGACACAACATCATTCTGGTCTTGAGTGAAGCCGAATACATCAGGTGTGTATTAAAGGGGCACTACAAAGTTTTGGAGATGAAATTCAAACTCTAATAATTATTTTTTCAATAACTGAATAAACAAGCTGTTCTCAGAGGAAAATAAAGTTCTCAGAACACTGTTTGAAGTTATAAAGGTGGCAGGGTCTGCCAAATATAAACAAAGTAAAACAGTATGAAATTGTGTTGTTTATTTAGGCATAAAATTCAGTCAATGAGGGTCTTTCTCTTCTGATTAAAGGTTTCGTCCTCAATACTACGTAGTGCACCTTTAAGATTTAAGTCATTTAAGTCATTTGATGCCATTTTTTATGTTTGGTGTGAGGTAATCCAAAAGTAACACAATAGTAATCAAGCCAGTGACATTACTTTATTATCATGATATTTGGATTAGGTTACACTTTTTATTAGGTAATAAATGACTGTATCTGAATACATTTGTACAATAACTCTCCCAACCCTGTGTACATATAACAGACATCCTTCCAAACGGCTGGTACTCTACAGGAGTTAATAGTTAATAGTTACACCAGAGCATTGGAACACATATCAGTACGATACAGAAGAAATATCACAGTAAACAAACAGACATGCAAGAAACACAGATCTGGTTTGATAAGTTTGATTTTTGATTTTAACTTCCAAAACCAAATTCCCCTGCAAGTTCACACTCACTCACTCCAGTGACAGACCACTGAATTATGTGCATACATACAGTACATACATACAAATTCATTTAGTATATGAAATATGCATAATAAATGCACAATCTCAGGTGAAATAACACTGGTCTTAAAATTACATTTTGACAAAGAGCCTCAAGGTTAGGTAAGGGGAACCGCTTCAACGCCCTCATCATGTCAGTTGATTTTATGCATGAGTCGAGCATATTTTAATATTACAACATTGAAATGATAACAAACAAACTGACAGTGGGATTGTGTTTTTTATGGGTTTGGTAATCCAGCCATAGTCACTGTCAGAGTTGTGAAAGAGAGGTGTAAGCCCTTCTGGCACTGATTTTCTTGATTTTCCTCTCAACTAGACCTCTACGTTGGTATTTGCAGGGTATTTCACAAGGTATATAATCACCCGGTACAGGATGTACACGTTAACGCTACGGTTACTGAATGTTGACCCTCAAAATTTCACTTCTCGTTTCTCATGGACGACAGTTCACTGGAATGTAATATTTGGAAATTTGCTGTTGATGAGCTCAGCAACAGTAGCTAAAAGAGCCAACACAGAGACACGTCCTGCCAAAGCATCTATGGCATGTGCTCTCGTATGACTGACAGCCAGAATGGAGAGGACTCCAGGTTATAATGTTGACAGCGGATTCAACACACTGATATGTGAAGAGGACAAGCACGATGAGGGGCAACCTCATTACCCTTTCCCTTTCTCTGCCGAAGGCATGCTACAAGGTAAGTTCAAAGTTATCATTGAGACGTTGCTAAAATATGTTGAAACATAACAACACATGAAAAACTTCCGATATGAGTTGGTGCAGATGAACTGGTTGCATGTTTCTATAATAAACAGCACTAATATAATACAGCACATGTAAAGCTCAGTGACATCTACATCTTGTTAAAAGAGTACAATACAATAGTAGTACAGTTTCTTGCTTTGTGATATTGATTCGTTCTCTCTCTGTCCAGCACCCAGATCTAGTATGACACGTCACAGACTGGCTGCAGTGAGCCTGGTGCTCTTCGCTGTTGTTCTGCTCATGGTTGATATCGGCCTGGGGATCCACTGTAAGTCAATGTTTGTGTGCAGTGCTCACTGGATTTATTGGTTAGGGCAGCAGCTAAGGAGAATTTTCATTATCAAATAATCAATTAATTGACAATGGCTCATATGTAACATCATAAAATAGTGAAAAATAGCCATTGCAATTTCCTGGAGCCCATAGAATGGACAAAGAAGCCATATTTGCCTAAAAGTGGCTTAATTTAAACCCATTGTATTTATGAATTATGAATATTTTGAAGTGTAATTAACTACAAATAGATGAATAAATACGTACTCTGGCTGAGGGGTTTGAACATCTCTAATTCTAAATTCCACCTCTGTAGTCTTCCTGTGGATTACATTATCTTGTGATTTTGTTTATTCTATATTTCGGCGGTTTATATTTAGATCAGGATGTGGATCCCATAACTTTGGATTAGGTATAAATGTATCATTTACATGTTTTTTGTCCGAGATTACTTAAGAGGGAGAATCTGAGAGAGAAATAGTATAATAAAGAATCAAAACAACTTGCTACAGTAACACTGTTTGTCCTCGACACTTACAGACAAGGACCTCAAAGATGCCCACCTCACACCTGAAGATGCAGAACGCATCAGCAAAGACTTGATCACTCTCCAGCACACTTACAATACTGCCATCAAATCCATGAACGATTACATGAACAAGCGGGACAGTGAGAAGAATCGTCAGATACAAACCAACTGGGAGTGGGAACACCAGATGAAAAGAAGCACAGACTACAAAAAAACTTTTGACAAAATGACAGAGGACATCGTCTCACTGAGACACCACTTACCGATGGCTAGTGAGAACTGTTTTACTGTCATTGCACATCATAAAAAAGTTGAAAAGTAGAATGTGTTTTTATAGTTTGATATTTCTTCTTGTTATTCACTGTTATTTTCTTTACCAACAGGGGATGGCTGCATACAGTGTCCACCAGGGTGGATTTTGAGGAACTCAATGTGCTACTACTTCCCTTTCTCTAAAACTGACGGAATGAGGTCATGGCCAAAAGCCAGAGAATTCTGCCAAAATCATGGAGGTGACCTTGCAATCATAGACAGTAAAGACAAAGAGGTAAATGATCAACATTCGATTCATTTTTCTCTGTAACCCTGTCTGTGAAAGTTACATTTTTTATATTTGTTTATATTTCCTCTTTGTTAGAACGCAACTGTGACTTACTTGTTAAGAAAGCTGGACCCAGAAGACAGACTGGGCTTTTGGATGGGACTGAAAAATACCGAGGTGAAGGGGCTTTGGAAGTGGTTGAATGGAAATACACTGGTTGAGGGGTAAGAGTTATTTATGTTACATGTTGTGTTTGTAAGAAATCATCAGCGTAACGTCAGGCTACTGGTTCCAGTCAGATATCTCGCAGGGAAGTTTTGCCCAATTTGTATTTTTACAAACTCCTCCAAGTTCCAAGCTGTTTTTCACTCAAGTACAGATATTTGTGTTAAAATAAAAGCAGTAAAGGTTAAAGTTGTAAGAAAACTTAATACTCTCAAACTAAAGTGCAGATAACTGAAAAATCTAAATGCATCAACAAAGTATTTGGACTTTGTTACTTCCCTCCACTGTACACACTCATACAATTTTGGATTGATCATTTGTTCCAGGTACTGGATGGAAGGAGAGCCAAACAATATCGATCATGAGGTTTGTGTCGGGGTGTATGCCAAAGAAAACTTCTTCATGGCTTGGAACGATGTTCGATGTGATAACCAAAGGATGAAATGGATTTGTGAAAAAGCCCCAACTAATGTGAGCTAACTGTTTGTGTTTTTAAGTTCAACTATGTTCATCAGTGTTAACTCCACCTAAGATACTTTTGAAAATATATTTTTTTACAACTTTTAAAGAAGAACAGAATGTCTGTAAGCACAATCTAATGAACTGGTAACAATCTACTTTACTGCAATGCAATTAAGATATATTTCTGACACTGCCATGGTGTTTTCTTTCTGTAACTCTCCCAACATACGATCTGTTTGTATATTTACTGCTTTCCAAAAATATATAAAGTCTTTATGAGTCATACAAGTAATGGCTTTGTTAATTGCAATTAAGTCATGTATGAATGTTATAAATTTTATAAATCATCAATAAGGTGGTGTTAGCGTGCAGGATCAGTTTAATGTTTTGAGTTCTAAAGGAAAAAGTGAAATTATAATGGTTTACTTTATTTCTGATCTGTAAATACTAAATCAATGATTAATTGGTCAACCATTTCTTACAACATTCTGTGTTTCAGTATGACTTCAGAAAGTGGCACTGATGTAAGTACAGTGGAGACGGTTAGCTCAGTCTGTTTCTCTGGCTGTAGAAAGTTGTACAAGGCTATTGTATACAGCAGCTTTGCTTAGCTTAGATTCACCCTCCTTCCAGTCTCTATGCTAAGCTAAGCTAACCAGCTGTTGGGCATCACACTGTACAAACATGACAGTGGCATCAATCGTCTCATGTAATTCTCAGCGAGAAAGAGAATAAGTAAATTTCCTAAAATGTTGTATTTATCCTTTAAACTATTAAAGACTAAGGACTATGTTTATTTGCAACCTAATCACCAGAATAAATATTGGCAATGTACATTTCTTGGAACCACAAATCTGTTGAAACATTCCTTGCATCTTAATATTTCTTTAGGTCCAATTTTCTATTTTATGTTGTGACAACTTTGTGCTTGAGCTCTGGTTACATTTAGGGATGAAAATCACTTGGTTAGGAATAGGAAAAAATCTTGATCTGGCTTGAAATAACTGTTTCCGTCACCACAAATACAGCTTGAGATGTCCCACCCAAAATATTCCTTTTTTATTGTCACAAACAAACACAGTCCTGAACTAGCACTGCACTTAATGTTGTTGTATCTGTTACAATGACAATTAAGATATTCTATTCAACTGTGACCTGTGGTATCTGAGGTAAAATGTCATGCTTACAAATGTAGAAACCTATCCTCGATCTGGTCACTGGCTTGACAGCCTTCTTACCTTCAATTTCACCAACATCCTGTTATGACAGGTCATAAACGTGTGATGTGAATGTGATACGACAAATTTGGGAAATGTCATTATATGTAGGCCTTTATGTGAACAAGCAGATTTTTTTATTCTGCATCCGGGCTGATGGTTAAATAAGGAAAAGCACCTCACAAAACACAAAAGTTTGATTTCACATATGTATTATGTCTTAATTGGTAGACAAAGTTGATTTTCTTTTGAAACACACAAAAAAATCACAAAAGGTTGTTTAACACCCATTTGAATGATTTAAATGGAAGAAAAAAGTGTTAAGTGCACCTTTAGCAAAGACCTTGAGTAGCCTCATACTTGACTGATTTCACACATTTCAATGGATTGCAGTACTGTGCTGTGAAGAAAATTATAACATTTCAGGGTGGACATTAATGGGAGAAGTTTCTCAGATGGACAGATGTAATGTCAGCAAAGAAATACAGAATAATAGGGAGGTACAATCACAGAAAGAAAGAACATCTGCACCTTTTGAATAACTATGACTCAGAATCTTCAAAATAAGCTTCATTTGATGTGAATGACTGAGCTGACAAAGCATTGTATTCGAAAAGATAAAAGCAGAAATATTTATTGTTACAGCAATCTGCATAGTGAATCACATGCACAGTGTCAACAGTATCATATTTTAAGACTTGAATGTAAAAAATGAGTTGTATCATAGTTTTGTTTTGTGATTTTATTCAGTACTTCTACAATTACAAGCACAGATACTGGTAACTTCTTGGCCTTTTTACCGACTACAATCTAGACGTACACACAAAGCATTCAGACCATGGTCCAAACACACACACACCAACACTCGCCTTATCACTGGTATAAGCAGGAGACAAACAAATCAATACAGACACCCCTTGCAGCAGTCATGATGGACACGGCGCAGTCACAGTCAGAACCTGAGGACGAAATGTCGTCTCAACAGGAGATTTCTCGAGATTTTAACACTCATGGGCATTCAGGCTCTCGTCATAAAACATCTGGGCAAGGTAAAGCTGACTTTAAAACTATCTACTGCAGTTTCGGACCAATTTCTTACTTCTGTTACATCACTATTGACTCTATTCTCTCTCAAACTAACACAGTATGATTTCAGGTCAACCAGTGACCTAGACTTGCACTTGAAACACTGCTGAATATAATCTTTAAATATGTTCACACATGTTTTAAAATTAAACATGTGATAAGATAACTGTATTCTGTGGGCCTTGATCGAGATAAAACACACTATAAAGGTTTTAATTCAGGTGAACATTATCCAGGTCTGTTTACAGAGAAAGGTGGGTCTGCATTTTCACGACATCGAGTGGTTATATTGAGTCTGGGCCTGCTGAATGCAGTTCTGCTGTTAACCGCTGCTGTCATTGGGATTTACTGTAAGTATGAGTGTCACAGCTGATTACCTCTATCTGATGTACAATCCTTCCTCAGTATAATCTGGATCAATTGACCTAAAACAATATCAAAATATGGATGTACAAGATTATATTTGTAGAAATGAATTATTATTATTATTATTATTATCATTATTATTATTATCAATATATTTTATCAGTCAATATAAACTGTAAGTGTATGTTCACAGACCAGTTGCCTTTTTAAAGCAGTTTCTTTTTAGTAGTGTGCATTTCACTCCTGTGATAGATTCAACGTGCAACGTGAGACGCTTTTAAGCAGCAAATGGAGTCTTGAGATTGGATTCAGCAGTTGTAATCCAATGCAATTATTTTCAGAATTATCAGATTTACTCTGTCAAGTCTACAACTCAGTTGAGTTGGTCTGTAACATGTCAGAAATCAAGAAGAGTTTCCATTATAAGCATAAGTTCAAAGGGACAGTTTCAAGTTTCAAGCCACAGGTATTCCTTTATTTCTTGAGATTCAAAATTGTAGCTTTTATTGGAAGTTATGAGACGTGCATTTTTAGCAAGACTATTGCTAGCAGCTCTGGACTCGGGAACAACAGTACACAGGCTAAATGTTTACAACGGCATGCAAACATGTTCACAGTGACAGTGCTAATATGCAGATCTTTAGCAGGAATTCGGTTTACAGTGTTACATTTCAGTTTAATGTGTTAACATGCTGACAGTAGACAATTAGTACTTAAATACAACAGCTGGGACTTATGGTAATGTTAATTGTTTGGCAGGAATGGGACTGCAGATGTAAATTAGCCTAAGGCTAACTCTGGCGCAATGTATTAAATGGTCACATTTATGTTTTAATTGCACATTGTCCCTTAGAAATAAAATTGAAATTGAAATTGAAATTGTAAGGCCTAAGCTATTTTGTCAAACCAGGCTAAACATTAAAGACAGCTTGCTGATATGCCAACACAAGATAATGTTTACAATGTGCACCATTCAAGTTTAATGTGTAAACGTCCGAACATTTGCTAATTAGTACTAAAAAACTACAGGTGAAGCTGATGCCAGTTTCATTAGGGTAAGCGTTTTTGCAGGTTTTCAGAAATAAACCACAAAACTGTTGGACAAATTAAAAAGTTTGTAGATCACCAGTTCCTCTTAGTTATCATAAGTTTCTCTTCCTCAGGTGCCAAAGCCCAAAACAGTTTCCTTCAAGGTCCTAATTCAGCTGCTAATTCTCTCATCGTTGAAATGAACTATCTCCGCAACCAAAGTGGTGTCAACAAAGCTACACTGGAGGCCCAGACTGCACTGGTGAAAGAGCGTGCCAACCATTTCGAACTAAAGGTGCATGTGAAGCAGCAGAAGGCCCTCACTGACAGCTTTCAGGGACAGATCGAGGCGCTTCAGACACAGCGGGCAAATCTGCAGTCTAATAAAACTGCCTTAGGTAAGGCAGACTGTACAGTAACCCTGTACAATGTATGTATTTGTTATTCTTCAAAGTATATTTCAGAAAAATGTTTAAAAGCTTACAAAATATCAAAGAAAACTGTTTTTTGTACTTTTCCCAAACTCCTGTTGCAACAGAGGAAAACTGTGGCAGATGCCGACCAGGATGGATTGTCCATAAATCATCCTGCTATTATTTTTCTTCTCGCCAAGTGTCCAACTCCAAAAGGAACTGGTTGGACAGCAGAGCAGACTGTATTCAACAAGGAGGCGACCTGCTTGTGATAAATACATTGGAAGAGCAGGTGGGTCGAAAAACAAATGAAAGGAAAATTGTTTACGCCTCACAGGAATTTTTAAAGAGACACACTAAAACAAAGTGTTCAGACCGAGGATGAATAGAGGTGCCGCAGAAATCGATGGTATGGTAGCATTAAAGCATTCTAGCAGGCTGCCAAAACAAACGTATGCTGTGTTCATTGTTGAGAGTGGGAAGCCAAATGAGAAGAAACCTTCGAGTTCTATTCTTGCGTACAGTACGAGAAGCTTGAAAATGCCAAGTAAGGTATGAACTCCTTTGCTTTCTTACAGCAATTCATGACTGACAATGTACCAAAGCTGAGCTCTCCCGTGTGGTGGCAGAACGGATATTGGATTGGCCTCACTGATGTCGTGATGCCGGGGACGTGGGTCTGGGTTAACAATATGACTGAGGTGGACACAATGTAAGCAGCATTAGCTTACTGACTTTCAACACTTACTTTTGATTGATATAGTTTGCGACATTATATATCCATGACAAACCAATACAGTCATATAAGATAATGTACTCATTTTTTTTTTTATTTATCCAAGGTACTGGAGATCCGGGCAGCCTAACCATAATGGACCTCAGAGTGGGAACTGTGCTGCTTTTCATTACCATTCTGATAACGTAAGGACGTGGTACAATGGAAACTGCCATGACCATCAGTTGAGCTGGATATGTGAGATGGAGCCAAACTAGACAAGAAACTTCCCAAAATGTAGATATTTTAAAGTTTAACACTTTCTTCAGGTATATGTGGAATAACAACAGACACCTGTGTGAACTGCTAGTGTGCAGTAGACAATGCCTTTTCCCTCATTTTTGTTTAAGCAGAAAATAACTATTTGCGGTGTGAAAATGCCAGAAAAATCATGAATGTAGTAATTCCTATAACTGTAACTGAATAACCAATCTCATAAAGCCCAAAAAAATGTGTCCAGTTGTATGTGGAAGAAAATGTCATGCCTTGACTAAATACAATTAAAGTGAAATCTACAGAAAGCTTGATTGTTTTTTGTGATCAGAAAATGACATTGCTCTTCAAATTACCGGCATACCCTGTAAATATTTAACTAATGAACCAGATTTTTCTGTTTGTGATGTTACACACACACACCAACACACAGGGCAATGTCCTGACAAACAGTCTCTCCTAGACAAATATGTCAGACTGCTGTCATCTCAACAGTCAAAATGGAGGACACAGAAAGTTCAGGTGGTACTTTTGATGGTGGATATAACAAACTGATTAGTCCAGAGGACTTTGGCGTAGATGAGCATCCTCTCGACTCAAGACAAGAGAAGCCACAAGGTATAGTGAATGAAAAGTGAATTAATTGAGAAGAATCTTTGAATATATAATCTGTTCTTTTGATTCTGGTACCGGATTCTAAAATAGTGCAGGAAATAGTATTGGCAACTTCATTTATACACATGTTTTGCTAAAAGTTATTAAATGCATCTTCTTCATCGGTTTTATCATCTTTAGAAATATACAGATAAGGGAGAAGTTAAAGGAGAAGAACTCTAGGAGTAGGATCCCAGAACCATCGTCCCTCAGTTGTTGTTGTTGGGGATTTTTTGTCCTTTACCTTTGTCAACCATCTGTTTTTTTTTGGTTAATACTGAACTATACTGCTATGATTATGGCCTTGATATTGATCCACCACTCCTCTGTGTAGTGTCCATGTCCATGGTGAGACCCGAATCCATTTTGAATCACTACAAGCGGCTCACAGTCAGCCTGGCGGTGCTGGCTGTCCTTCTACTGACAGTTGATATTGGCCTGGGAGTCTACTGTAAGTTACAGTTAACCTATAAAATGCTCCTAGATTGACAATATTGCAAACATGTTGTGGTGTTAGTCATGAGGTGACATTACATGAATGTAATGTCACATGAATACATTCAGGTGACATTCATAACATTCAAATTATGAGTTTCACACAGTTATGAAAAAATGAAAGCAAAGTCATCAAAGGAGGAGCAGCCGTTGGAAGTTGAAAAGTAATTTAACTAGGGGTGGTATGTAACTAAGTACATCTACTTTAGTACACATTTGTACTTCACTTGAGTACTGAAGGACTTAGTTCAATTGTTCCTTTATGGCAAGAGAAAATTGTCTGACTTCTTAAATTAAATAAACTATTTAAAAAAACATCTTAAATTACCTTCAAAAATACTGACAGGGACCATTTTACTGCATATTAAGTCATTTTACTCGTGATACTTCAAGCTACATTTAGCTGATAATAGCTGTATACTTAAGGTTTTGAATTCACAGGTTTTATTGGCAGCAAAGTATTTTAAGTGTGGTATTAAAGGGTATTATTCAGTCATGAAAATTAAGAGTTTATTTGTTTTTTTGAGGCATAACAAATCCTCCACCTCTTCTGATTAAGATTTCCTCAGTGAAACTACATTGTGCACTTTTATATATAGCACTGAAGTAAATGTACTTTGCCACATTTCTATTTCTGACTGTAGGTAATTGTGTATGTGCTGGAAAGGGTATTTATGCTGATGAAACTTAGTGAGACTCAGACTCAAATCTTCACCACATACAGATGGAAAGCTCACTGATGGGGGCCGTACTGTGATGGACATCAGCGGCGAGGTGTCCAAATTGCAGGCTTCATACAACACGGCAATCCAACGCAGGGATGAAGCCAAGAAACAGTTGGCACAAGCAATCAGTGAGCAGCAACTAACCAAGTGGGAGCTTGAACACGAGAAGAGAAGAACTAAAGACTATGAGAAGCAGGCTGACAGAGTTAGAATGGAAATTGCAGGGTTGCAATCCCATATGCCAATGATAAGTGAGTCGCTCTTTTTTTTTTTACTGATTCTATGTCTTATCAAGGTATAAATACATGATAATTGACCCAACTAACAACACATCATGTCTCCATTTTCTTTGGTAACAGAGGAGGGCTGCAGACACTGTTTACCAGGATGGACATACATGAACTCACTGTGTTACTACTTCGCCGTCTCTGAAGCCAATTCACACAGATCATGGCAGGAAGCCAGACAGTTCTGCACAAGACGAGGAGGCGACTTGGCAATAATAGACAGCAGAGAGAAACACGTAAGACTCGACATTTAGTCAACACATTTCCACGCAAAAATCTGCATTTCCTTCCCTTGTAATTCTATTTGATAATGCTTTAGAGTTTGAAATGGATAAACATGTTTGTGTGTGTCTGTGCTTGTGTGTTTCCGGTGTTGTCAGCTGGCAATAATCGAATTGTTAAGTAATTATCAAGACAATGGCTTCTGGATTGGATTGAGAGATGTGGAGGTAGAAGGGATTTGGAAATGGCTGGATGGAACAAGACTGTCTGAAGGGTAACAGTTGTTAGTGTACATAATGAAAAATAAACAGTAATTAATCATTTGTTTAAACATACAGTGACAAAGCCGTTATTATGGCTCAACAAAGTAACCGGTCATTTGTTTCAGGTTCTGGAATGATGGAGAGCCCAACAACAGTGGCAATGAAGACTGTGCAGCTGCACATACCAGGCCCAATCCCTTTAAGTCCTGGAACGATGCTCCATGTAGTGTTGACCTAAAATGGATTTGTGAAATGGCACCAAGACTTACAAGTTAAAGTACGCTTTATATAAAACAACAACATTTACTTTATGTTTAATTGTTTGAATGAAAAATTGACTCCACCTTAGAGGCTTTTACACGTCATCTGATTTGTTCTTTTTATTGTCTGTTGGGACTACAAAACGGTCAGGTGGTTTACAGAAAATACATCTGCTTTATGAAGTGAACTATAAAATGAGCAAATTATTTAACTGTAATAAATAAAATATTTACCTTTACTATATACATATATTTTGTATTTGCTATACATATCTGCATACTAAATTACCAGCTCATCAGGGAAACATCCAGCTTCCCATGAATTGTACATTCCTTCATGTCACTTGTTGTGTGACAGAGTCAGGTTTTTAAGTTCATCTAACAAAAGTCACGGACATTAATCACAACAGAGATATTAAAACTGGTTGAGTTAACTTAACCACCGGAGCTAATAAATAAACACAAATAAAAACTAACAGCCATTTGTTGATCTCCATGTCTGAATAACATGCCGATCTTTCAGCATTTAAATGACCCAAAGCTGGTCCGACGCTCACAGCACTGCAAAGTGCTGCCGAAGTTGTTTAAGAAGCTGTTGAGTGTCGACGTGCTCGGGAAAGGAGTCCTCGGACTTCTGAGCCGCAGTGTAGCTACTCTGAAGGTCTCCGATCTGAACGCAGACAAAAACATCATCGAGTTTATACTTTGTCTTTTTAACTACTGCAAATGTTCAGATTAATTGAATAGTAATAAATTACCTTTTCAGAGAGAATGGAGAGATTGAAGTGCGGCTCATACATGTGAGGGGCCAGTGATGCAGCAGTCTGCAGGAAGGCTTTAGACTAGATCAAAGATAGGACAACCATTAACATTGCAGACAGTATAATATTTCATCAAAGTTTATCTGGATAAGAACTCTGCACAGTATTTCTTCATTTAGATCAGTGGCAGTTAAACTGCTGTTAAAAATATACTGGAGAATGTATATAAACAGCCTTCGAGGTATGATGTAGTGTTGCAATCAAACTAAAATAACTCCCGTTCTAGTTTACATTACTCTGGTGAGAAAATATTATCTACTTTTCTTGCATTTATTTCAGATTATGTTAGCATAGCAGCAGCTAGGTGAGACTCAGGCCTGGGAGCAAGAACACAGTCCTTGCTGTTTTGGGATAACCCCATTTTCACATGACAGCCCTCATAATATTTTGTATCACATTATATTATAAGTGCTAAAATAATTTAGCACCAAGCTCTTGGTTGGTGTAATCGGTGGCTAAACAGTGGCTAAACACAGACTACATTCAAATTTAACGATAATCTTGACATTTTAGTGGTTCTTTAATTATAGGCTGTGTTACAATTACCCAAAGGGCTCCATTATGATCTCACACCTCATATTTTAACCGTGTACTAAAAGCTCTCTGACTCAGAGATACATCTTTACCTGTTCGATGCGACCTTTGCGCAGCTCCAGCACAGCGAGGTTGTTGTAGGCCTCAGCATGGTCATTATTGAAAGCCAAGGCAAGCTTAAAACACTGGTAGGCGAGTGTCAAGTCCCCTATGCCCTGTAAACATAGAACACATGCAATTTGTACCAACTTCTACTTGTATGTTATAAGCATGTGAGCTCTATATGCCAAAAGTCAATATTCAATATATCGTATCAAATTATCAGACATTCTGGGATATTTTTCAGGGACTGTGAACTCACCACAGCCACGTGTCCAATGTTGTACCACACATCCGACTGCTCTTCATCATTGGCCACCAGGGCCATTGCCCTCTCAAATGAGGACAGAGTCATGTCGTACTGCTGGGCGTAGAAGCAGCACAGGCCCAGGTTGTTGTACAGCTGGCAGTTATACACCCCCATCTGGAGGAGCCGCCTAGCAACGGGAGAAGCTTATTTAATCACAGATGGGATATAGCATCTCATTACCTACACTGTAACAATACAGTACATGAATTATTCATAAAAGCTGATCTGACCTGTAAAAGCGTAGGGCGATCTCAGGCTGATCGGTGTAGAAGTGATTGCTGCCTATACAGGCTATGGCCTCCACATGAGTGTTGTCCTGCTTCAGGACATCTTTGTAGTACTCAGTGGCTGATGGAATGTTGTTCATCTCCTGTGACAGTAGTTTAGACAGTACATATGGTTTCCCTGCATCTGCAGTGAGAACTCAGTGGACTCTATGGTAGTGATCATAGTGACATACTATACCTCATGTATCCGAGCGATTCCTGTTAGGAGGGTAACCTCACCGGGAAAGTGGTCCAGGCCTTGCTTGAAAAGGTTGAGTGCTGTTATTGGTTGATCCAGACGCTGATACACCTGAGGGAAAGCACAAGCAAAAATTAAGTATTTTCCATTGCAAAACAAGTTTTTTATGTGTTGTAATGCTATGATATCTCTATCAGTACCTTTGCAAGGTAGAGATATGTATCCACCACCTCCTGGTGATTGAGAGCTGATCTAAACTGTTTTTCTGCTTCTCGATATAAGCCAAGCCTGCAACGTTCAGATGCACGAGTCATTACACAGATTCTAAAAATGCGACTTCATTATAATGTCAGTTCAAGCTCAAACAATGTGGATGTTCACGAGTTGCTTGCCTGTAGTAGCATTTCCCCAGCTGAACTTTCCACCACCAGTCTTTGAACTGAGCATGTTCCGTAGCTTGAGCAGCCAAATCTAAAGCCTGGACAAGAAAAATCAAGTTTGCGTTGCATGAATGATAGTCGACAATCTTACAATGTAAAGCAAACCAATTTGCTTTATAACTGATTTATGCAACACTTACATTTTTCACATCGTTTTCATGATGGAAGATGAACTCAAAAAGTGTCTGAGAAGGGACATTATGGTTATTTGACGTGCGAGAAAATAAAAACAGCAATCTTGATTAATTTCTGCAAGTCACAGTCTCACCCTGGATAAATCAGGCTTTTGGGAATACTTTGCCAGATTCAGTCTTGACAAGTTAATAAATGGTCCCTCTGGATTGGTTAACATAGAGGCCTGGAGAAACAGTGAAACAAAATGTCATGGTTCATGGCTTTTTACATAGCAAAATAAAATATGATTAACAATAAACAGAAGCACTTATAGGTGAAAGTTAAAGGTCTGACAGCATTAATATCTAGAGTGGGAAATACTTTCAGCATGGATCAATGAAACACAAATATCATAGTGGAAATAATTATTTAAAATGAAAGATATGGAAGATTCTGTGTTTCAAAAAATTGCTCTGGTGAGGAAAGCATAGTTGCGTTTTACATTTAGCATCTCAATTCCTGCTGACTGACACCATTTTAGAAATGTTTACTCACTGTTCCCAGGCGGATGAATCTCCCAGAAGCGCTGGTGACAGGACGGGCAGTGCTTGCAGTGCGGGGAGTCTTGATGGCCTGCTCCATCGTCCCTGGGCGCCCTGACTGCGTGCTTGGTCTTACAAATCCCGTTATTGGACGCCCTGATTGTGTCATAGGCCTTTAATTCAGAAAGGAAAACTCTAATCAGGTGCTCCTTACTGTTACTTTAGTGAAAATATCATTCATGGCAAAAATGTCGAGCCATTGTACAAGCAGTTGTGTGGTTGACAGTACCTGACAGCCTGTGTGGGACCTCCACCCTGACTTGTTCCAGGGAGCCTCAGTGATGTTCCAGGTCCTGGAAAAAAAGTTAAGTCTCATAAACAGGACAAATTTAACCATTGAATTATTATTAACCTTAAGGCACTGAGAAAAGTTGAAGCTTACGTGCAACTTGGGCAATAGAGCTCTCATCCAGCATCATCTCTGCAATCCCCTCCTGGTCGACTTCAATTTCATCTATGTATACCATCTCTGTAAGAGCACGAGTTTTCAAGCTCCATGCAGCCTGTGAGACACATAATGTTTAGATTATATCAAAGACAAATAAGTACAGATGTCACTGCTAGGACCTTTGTCATCTATCCACATGAAAAAGGATGGAAAGGGATGAGGGGAGGAACAGACTGCAGTCACTGTTACCTCTGTGATAGGCAAGGAGGAATCCTTGAGACAGCATGCAGTGAGTTAGTGAGAGAAGACGAAGTTGAGGACAGAAGTGAATAAACGGGGTAAAGGAAAAAATGAATAGGAGAGTGCAGAGGAAAATAACAATGAAAAGTGCAAAACCCTGCAATGTAATGACGAGCATATAAATGACCTTATGTTTCAGCAAACCATGATACATGTCGAGTCAGAGACGTATCAGCAAATACAACGCTAAATTAAATCATGATAAACTACAAGGACTCGACTAATCAGGATTATACAGCAGGGTCTACAGCTTTCCCTGAAGCAAACAAGCAGGCTTTCCTTAATGGATAATCGCTAGCATGCTAGGCTAGCCCGGCTAACGACAACACAGTAACGTTACCTGGTCGTACGGGCTGTCTTGTAATATTTTAGAGCAAATATCTGAACATTGTTGGAACTTTCGCCTCCTGAAATAGCTCCATGCCAGGAACAATGGGTCCATCGTCACCTCCATCGCTTTGGAAGAGCGAAAACAGGTGTAGGAGTCTGCTAACAAGCTATTTAGTGAGGGGGGCGGGGCTTCTTCTTCTTCTTCTTCTTCTTCTTCTTCCTTTCTTCTTCCTTTCTTCTTTTTCTTCTTCTTCTTCTTCTTCTTCTTCTTTTTCTCCTCCTTCTTCTTCTTCCTCTTCTTCCTTTTCTCCTCCTTATTCTTATTCTTTTTCTCCTCCTTATACTTATTCTTATTCTCTAGTTTAATGGCGGATCGCAAACCAACCTGTAAAGGTGCACGCCGCCACCTACTGTACCGGAGTGAGCAGCTTCAGGGTTTCAAGTACTTCAGGTTACATTCTACAAGTATGATTAATAATAATACTAACCACACCCAAAGAAATAAATAAGTAAACATAGATATAGAAATAGAAATTCGTATCTTACACTCTAAACCTGTATCTTTCAGAAAAATGAAGAGAGCCTTGTAACATCCCCTCATTTTGTCACTAATCCCTAAAATCCCTTCCAAACTCTAAATCAGTCCTAGTTCATATATCCTAACACGTTATGCTTTCCTCCCTTCATCATATTTATTACTACACATGACAACGTGCTCAACATTTTCCGTAACATTACAAACATCACATTTATCCGACACACACATTTCCATTAAATAAAGAGCTGATTTTAATCGTGTATGTCCAAATATAAATCTTGAAATAATCACTTCCTCTCTTCAGCACTTCCCTTTGAAATCCTTCACGCTTCACACGAAAATACATGAAATTGTATAAATAAAAAATAATACGCCTAAGCCTACATGAAAATGCAAAAGGCATAGTTCCAATACAGAGATCTAGAAATTAATAATCACATGCTACACAGCTTGACACAATGTATGTGTGTATTGTATTATTTTCAGATTTAATACAGGGTAATCTGTACAACAGGAGAGTTTGAGAATGGTTATACATGAAACTAACCCAATAAAATTAGTAAATAAGCAGCTGCTTGTATTTTCTGGTGCGTATTGTGATGATAGGAAAAATAACATTCTTGATTTAAAATTCACTCCACAGGTATCAACCTCATCTTCACGTAAAAAAAAAACGATGTAATAGCGACGTCTACAAATCTTGAAACAGGAGAGTGGTTGGAATAGGCACTGTATTTTGTAGTATTTTGTATTATATTTGAATGGAGTTCAAATGAAGGAAGAGGTCATGTATAGTATTTTAAAATATCCAATTCACTCATTAGTAAATTCATCATTATCACTGTTATTCGCCTCACAGATTCGCATATGTTATTATTACATTATCATCACAGCTCGATACATGGTGGACTGCCTGCAAATTACCATTGAATAAGCTCACACTGGGTTGATATTGATAACTTTTCTGGCAGTGACGGAGATGTCCTCTCCTGCTGTTCC
>OMLP01005206.1:20461-32371 GCA_900302685.1 Spondyliosoma cantharus | reverse complement strand
AGGACTTCTATTTCTGGCGGATGCCGGAGCACGACGCAGCAATTCAGCTGAATTTAGCACCGAGTAGACAGGAAGTCAAGCGCGGAAACAACAATATGACATCCGGTTACTTTTCAAAATAAAACAATCTGTGTTGACACCAGCACACAAATCAAAAAAAAAAGACAAACACAAGCTCTTCTGCTAATCCTTAGGTCAGGAACACTTCCTACAGCTGTGTTTATGACACATACCTATAACTGCGGTCACGAGTGATCATGTGATTATCGCGGGAACACCTCGGCCAGCTGTCTACCGGACTGTGGGGTAACGGACTCAAAACGCAACTGGTGGGGATTGCGGGACGGCGGTCGCCGGAGCAAAACCGGATCGCAGCCGTAACGCAGCGGACCCATATCCAGTGGAAATTCGGGGTCAGATAGGCAGCGCAGCGGAGCCGGTGGAAGTTAACACACAGGCTAGAGTGAAACCTATCAGCCGGACCGAACACGTATTGGGTGGAATCTTGGGATTAGCATTAAATACAGATTGGCGACAAGATGAAAACATTTTAGAAACGTTGCTGGGCAAAATTACAGAGGTGTGACTCAAGCTGGCCAAGATGTCGTGTGTGATTCAACATTACTAGAAATGCATCTGTGTTGAATAACTCATCATTCACATACTCAGACGCAACAAATTAAAGACAAATGTTACGTCCCCATAAGGCCAGTTAATGAGGGGAGTAACATAGTTGAATATCATTGTGAGTAAAAGAAGAAGAAAAAACTGGAAGATGGAGTTTTAAACAGAAATATATTTATTTACCAATAAAATAAAAATATATTTCCTCTATAAGAGTCTATCAAAAGACAAACTGTGGTGACGTAGAGGTATAAAGGTGCACACACTGACTACCACAGAAAACTATTCAAGTAAACGTTCTTTATTACTTTCTAATCCTGAAATGAGGAAGAGCAGTGGGTCAGTGTCAGTGTGTCTCTTTATCTGCTCAGTACTATTGATCTGTCCTCTTACACCCTCTTAACGCTCACCTTGAGAGCACACGTTTTAATGAATAGCGCGGGGCAAGAGTGGCACACACGCAAATGTGTTTACACGTAACGCGCTCGGAACTGGAGCTTGTTGTGAAGCGATCTGTGGTGTCACAGAGTGTGTGTGTGTGCGTGTGTGTGTGTGTTTGTGACTGCGGAACAATATGCATGTTGTTTTAAGTGTGTGTGTGTGTGTGTGTGTGTGTGAGTGTGAGTGAGAGAGTCAGAGTGAGAGTGAGTCTGGGCTTGTCTCCTTTGTTTCTGCAAACTCATCCCCCCAGAGCCCCTTCTGTCCTCTCAGTGACAACCTGACTGTATTTTCGACAGCTCACACACACACACACACACACACACACACACACACTGTCTCTGTCCGACACAGTATATCCATGTGTAGGTCTGTGTAGGTAAAAAAAGTGTAAGGACATATATGAAAATGTGATGTTCTGTCATGAAAATGTTTATTCAGTCATTTACATTCATGTCAGTTTGGCTCTAACTTTGCCAACACATCTGTGGGGAGGCCTGGAACGACACTGTGCTGTTAGCTTTTAAAATAAAATCAAGTTCAATTTTCATTAGTTTTCCTGATGCACCGAGCCCGTGTGCGTGGTCTGTGTGTGTGTGTGTGTGTCTATAAATAATAGCACCAGCTCTTTATTTATGCAAGCTGTAACTATCTGTGCGTTATCACATTGTGTGTTTTTGTCTCAGTGTGGCATGAGCGTCTATGTCTCTGTGTGCATGAGTGAATTACAAAGTGTGCGTTGTGTGTTCTGAGGGGTGAAAGAAAGAGGCAGCCCAAGCCTGTCCTTTTTCTGTGCGCGTGTGTTGTCAGTTTATTATCTCGGAGCTTGTTTACATGATGCATTTCTCATATTCTTTTTATTATTTAATATAGTGTGTGTGTGTATTTCAGTTACTCAGCAGAGGTCACAGCTGGAGTAGACGCAACAGCGGGGTTGGGCCTACATTTAGACAGGGTGTATGTATGTGAAAATACATTTCCATATATTAAGAGTGCTCATTATGCTACGTATTTGCATACCTGTCAGTGTGAGTTTGTGTGCTGAGTGTTGTGTGTGTGAGCATCTGCATGTCTGTGTGCTTGTGGATTAATTTTAGTGAGAAAATCAAAAAGTAACTCCATTCAGTTCATTCATTTTGCAATCATTAAAGGAGCTTTTTAGTTTTTTTTCCCCCTTCAGTGTTTTATAGGTTTGCGTGCAGGTAAAAAGTCTTGAAAGTTAAAAAAGTTAAAAAGTCCAAAGTCTGCGCCAACCAGAGCTCCTCTGTCCCACAGGAAACACTGCTCCTGAAACACCTCGTTAGTATGATGAGTTCTTGACATCACACTATGTCAATGTAACCCAGCCCATGTGAGATTGTGCCTCTCTACACCCGGAGACTCTGCGTTGTGTTGTGCAATGTGAGGGACAAGTCGGACACTCGGATGGTCAAGATCGTGGCTGAGACTGCACGATTTATTGAGTGTCGATGTTGGCGGCTCCACCTTACAAACCATAAACAAACACTCGGTCAGTTAAGATAAATCATATAAAAGTAATTGTACAGTATTTAAAATAAAGCGCTGTACCTTCACAGCTACTAAACCTCTTAAACAGCTCAAAACAGAGCATAAGAGAAAACCCACAGATAGATAAATAGCAGACAGTATCCGCGGAGCTAACACACATACAACTGAAAAGCTAGCCATAATCATGGCCGACATACTCGTATAAAACCAGGTTACAAATCCTAGCACTTCATCGGATGGTAAACAAGCATCTCAATAAACACATCATTTAAATAGAACAGTGTATTAACGGTTTATGGTCAAGATATTTTACTATGAGGTGGAGAACTATCTATAGTGCTTGCCTTACAAACCACAAACAAACACTGAACCAAAATGGCAGCCCCGCAGAGCAAATAACTGAAAACACGGTGTCCAGTATAGGACAAACAGCAACAATCGCGTAACACCTGAGGGCATAAATAATATAACAGCCCCCTCTATTGACCAAAATAGGTAACTGCCTTACATCAACATGAGCTGACTGGAGAAATGCTGAGCGGTGCCGCCTCAGGCGTTTATGAGCTGACCAATCAGAGCAGACTGGGTATTAAGCTACTGTCTTAAAGAGATAGGGGCTTCTGCACATCATATGTCTCCCAATATGAGAAGAATGATGCATTTTTTGAGCTAAAGCATGTGAACTTTCTAGTAGTAACCCAAAATCAAATTTTGATGAAATAAATGCTGGATAGAATAAAAGCTACATTTTGGAAAAAATGTTTTATTAAATCTGTTATTACACAGATATGTAACAATGTTTGACTGGAACTGTCTTGTCTTCAGACAAAATTGCCCCACCCATTCTCGAGAAACTCTTTCAAACCTTCAAACTCGATTGATGACAGAATCTGAAGAATCTAAACTATGGTAATTGCTGTGTTTATTGGTTAAAGGTTCATTTTGGGGGATTTATGGCATATATTGGTGAGATTGATTGCAACCAACTGAATATCCCTCTCCTCACCCTCCTCATGGTGGCTGCTTAAAAATGCAAAAAAACACATAAGCCCCTCTATAGAGTGTTTGGTTTGTCTATTGTGGAGGAGAACCTGCTCCCTCTGTAGATATGAATAGTCCATTCTAAGGAAACAAAAACACAATGATTTGTAGTTTGAGATGATTTTACACAAACAGAAAAATATTTTAAGTCGAAGATGTAGCAAGCAAATGAACACACACTAGTCTCTCCTTTAGCTGAGGTTACCTGGCACTGATGATACATAACTGATCCTTCACATGCTGCATCAACAAGATCAGTCATTAAGTATTTAGTACTCTTATATGAGGTTAACTCTATTGGCTTGTTCCACTAGAGTGTTGAAAATAGCATCTCCTCCCTGCTCTCCCCCCCAATTTCCCTTGACATTATAGGGTTTGGCAACCAAGATCTGACAGCCGGTCAGTTGAGGCTAAAGCAGGTTAAACGGACTCAGCGGGTGTGTGTTGGATGGATGGATGGTCGCAACCAAGTGCGCATTCAGGTGCTGGAATTGTGAATGGCTGATGGACTGCCAGGTTCGGGTGGGACACACACAAACACACACTCAAAAATGCACACAATAACATGCACTCCAACATGCAAACACACATTCACACCGAATGGTGTGTTTGGGGGTTGTCTTAAGCCAAACTGACAGGGGTTGTCTGCGACGGTGCGTTGCATCCCTCCGTCCAGCTGTCACACATACATTATCTCACACACACACAGGCACGCACACACACACACTGTCAAGGTGAAGGTGGGTGATGGCTCTGACAGTGTTGTCGGCCTGTGGTTCCGCCTGGCGTCGTCTCGCCTTTACTTCTGTCTTTCTCTGTCTCCCCGTTGCAGCCAACACAACTCTGACAGGCGTGTGTGTGTGAGGGAAGAGAAACTATGGGAAGAGAACCTATCTATCTATCTATCTATCTATCTATCTATCTAGCTATCTAGCCATCTTCCTTTAACTTTTGTTTTTTACTCGTCTCATATCAGATATTTTGCTACCAAACCCCCCCTGTGTCTATCTCTGTGTAACACACACACACCTGCTGTCAGCCACTGGCTGTGCGGGTGCTGAGGGGAACTGCTGTAAGTGACAACTTCCTCTGAGCAAAAAGAGAAAAATGTGTGCTTCACCTTTTTTCTTGTCCTCCATGCTTTGCCATCCTTTCTTTCCTGCCTTGTATTCTCCCAGGGGATGTTTCCTCTCTTCTTGCCAGCGGTGCATGTCTTTTGGTGTGTATTTGTGTGTGTGTGTGTGTGTGTGTGTGTGTGTGCGTGTGTGCTTCTAGATCGTACGTGTGTTTTTTTTTTTCAACTTTGAGGGTGACTTAAAGGGAAAGATTTTCCTTGTACTACCACCTGCTTCTCTTCAGGAGGACAAACCAGCGAGGGGTCATCCACAGGGTTTGAATTTTCGGGAGCTACGGGGAGCTTAACTCAGACGTCAATAAAAGTTTTTTGGGGGAAAAGTGGATTTCTTAATAAATATCATGATCACCCACCCAGCTCACATTTATTTAAAACTGATTAACACTCAAAAATCAAACTCCAAAGCGGAAACACATGAGCCAAATGTATCTCTCTCTCTCTCTCTCTCTTGAGAAACTAAATCTAATTAGATTAAGATCAGATGCTCTGCTGATAATTTGAATGTGTGTTGATGGCATATATTGGGTGCAGAAATTAGCCCAGTTAACTGTCAGACCTGACTTCATTGCTCGAACAATGGTGTGAACGTGTGTGTGTGTGTTTGTGTGCGTAACAGCAAAACACAGTGCGTGTCTCTTGTGAAAGCTGTGACAGAGAGATGAACAGGTCCTTGACTGTGTATCCTCTTCTACAGCGGGGCCATTGGAGGTTTCTCAAGGTGCATGTGAGTGTGAGCGTGTGTGTTTGTCAGTGATTTGTTACATGGACAGAGAAAGGAAGAGACTTGGCGCAGTGACCCAGGGGCACAGCACAAGGACACACACCCACTCTATGAGATATTTCTACAGAGAGCAACATATAGAACATCTTTCATCCTATTAAGTGTTTCTTTATGCATTTGTGTCATGTTATTTATTAGTTTTGAGAGTTTAACAGCATTATTTTACATGTATGTGTGTGCGTAGCTGAACAAGAATGGATGAGGGGTGAGGAGAATCCAACCTTTTGTTACGAGTCGTCTTTTGAAGACTCATTTTTATTCATACTTTGAGTCATCATCAATTGTCCTGGAAATCGTTAAAAAGGAAACAAAGCAAACTATAGAGACCCCATCTGCGCCAAAGGCTGTTGTATGTCTCAGGTAAAATGTTGTGTTTTTTTATGTATATTTTACAATCTGATATTATGTTATGTCTGTGTTTAATAAATTCCAAGACTGAATTACCAGAGTGGACCAATGCCATCAATTCAACAAAACTTAGAGTTTGGCTAAATAAAGTTACAAACTATTATCATTATTTTCTTGGAGAAGGTCTTAAAAAGCAATAGTAAGTAATGGCCTAGTAATTTCAGATGGATTTTTGTTGTATTTTGTTATAGTTGTTGTTTGGACTCCACCATCCACTGGAGTTGGAACAATATTTAATACCATATATATTTCAACATATATATATACAGCCCTTAAGACTATACATTCATGCTAGCAGCTTGTAAGGCTGTACTAACACAGCAGTGATATTGAGCTAAATGCTAATATCAGCATCATGTACGAAGATCATGTAACGTGCAGATGTTTAGACGATAATGTGTTCAGTATCTAGTTTAGTGTGTTCGCAAGCTAATGTTTAGGTAAGTATAATTAAACTTTTGACCTGATTATGGTGGAAGATTAAAACGTTTCACAATCATTACTAGAATTCATTTAGACACGAATGTCTGCACCAAATTTCATGCCAACCCGTCTGATAGTTGACAAAATTTCACTCAAAACCACAAATGTTAACCCAATGGGGGATGCTGATGAGGCTTAAGTTAGGGTATCACCAGAGTCAGTAGGCTTTTTTCCTCTGGGGACAGTGAATATTTGCACAAACCTTCAGGCAATCTATCCATTTTTTTGTTGTTGAGCTATTGTAGTCCCCATATAATAAAGAAGAAACGATGGATAAATGGGCAGACAGATACAAAGGTACAGAGACAGTAAAACAACAACGTGTGAAAAGAATCAGTAAACCTGTGAAGACAATTTTTTTCCTTAATCTCTTTTGACCCAGCCTGGAAACTAAATCGTTTAATTGACGGCTAAATAGATAAACAGAGAAAAAAAATAGTCAATCATCTCCCCTAATCAGCTCTGAGACTTCAGAAGGGCCAAGGCAGTTACACACAAGTCTAAGAAGCGAGTCCAGCCTGCACGTCTCACAAGACACTCTCTGCTGCCTGCCAGAAGTATATCTTTTTATCTGGGTTTATAGGCTAAACCAGGCCAGCCTCCGCAGAGAGAGGAACCTTCAATATCAAGGAGATGTGTATCTATCTGTCTGTCTGTCTTTCTGGCGGTGTATCAAGCTATCTCTATCACTTATCTAGCAACACATGTGAGTCAGGAAATAAAAGTTCACCTTCAGAGAAATCCTTTTAAAGTGTGCAAACACTTTTATGTAATGGACTGTTGTAATTTATGTTTTGGGGTACTTTACTCTACCTTCCTCATGTCAATTCCCCAATGGTCTTTTGAGACCACAATGACAGAAGCAAAACTGCACATTGACTACCTTTTCCTTGGCGATGCTCCACAACTCACATTTAGGCCAAATAAAGTCTATTTTTGTCCAATTTTTGCTTGACCGAGCTGCAATATGTGACAAGTTGGGAATGAGATCATGTTGAAATACAAGTATGTGAAAGTAAAATTACTTTTAACTAGTCCTATATTCATAGCTCACAGTGAAATAAATACAAAATGACATACAAAATATGCAGAAAGTGATCAAATGTCAACATCATTGCCAGGAAGGATGATACTTAACTACAATCTACAGCATGGAAACAAGACAGGAGTGAGATAGGAGGCAAATGTCAAAAAAGGGGAGGGTTTGCATTGGGTGGCTCTAGACGTTTGAATCCACCCACACCAAAAGAGTGTATCAAGCCAGGCAAAGTCTCAAAGGGCAGGGTCCTTTGTTCATGCTTATCCTTCCCTCTGGGTTGGGCTGCCACAACACACATCCAACACAGAAACTGAATCAATATGAAATTGAATAAGGAGCACAGCAGGAGAAAGGGTTGAAAATAGGCTGAATACTGTGAAAATCAGTGTGTGAAATAGGTATGTGAAACTTACCATTCACCACTCCAGCATCCCAAGTGTTACTTTCTGCCCCTGCACATGAAGAGGACAGTACTTCCTACATTGGTACTGACAGGAGTTGAACCTACCAATCAGCTAACTTAACACTGTTTTTTTCTTCCATAATTCCTAGTTTAGTCAGTCAGTTGATTACTTAAATGCCATTGCAAATGCAAGCCTTCTACGCAGAAAGGCCTGTTTCCCAAAATCACATTGTTGTCAGACCAGATCAAATGACACATGTTGACCCAGTCGGCCTGACACTGTAATCCTGCATTGCTCTGTCAGAAACAGGGATCACAGCAGAAGGTCATCATTGCCTGAAGCAAATCACACTCAGAGAAAGTGTGAACTTCTGCAGTGGTTTTGTTTAGTTTTGAATGTCGGCAAAACAATGTTCTGGTGTGTGTGTGTGTGTGTGTGTGTGTGTGTGTGTGTGTGTGTGTGTGTGTACGCGTATGCACTAGAGGACAGTGCAATATTGTTTTGGAGCCTTGTGGTCGGGACGGAGCTAACACCTGAATGAACCTGTCACTGCAGACACATTGCTTTTTCAGCTCCAGCGATTACACTGCACCCAAACACACTCAACATTTTCTGAGTGGTTCTTTGTACATGTGTGAGTGGGAGAGAGACAGAGAGAGGAGTGTGTTGCTTGTGCATCGCCTGTGTGCATGTGTCTGCGAGTGTGAGGGAGACAGGAACAGAGAGCCAGAGTGACAGAGCATCGTGTCTCGGTGTGTATGTGTCTAAACCTCCGCTGTGTTTTTGGGTTTCTCCCTGGAAAAATATGAAATAGGGCTACTGCTACTGTGTCCTTCGAGGTTAAACAACAAGTTGTATTGATGGATACACACGCATAGGAGTATAGTCGGAACTCACAAAAAGTCAGGAAAAAAGTCTCTTTGATGCACTGTGACATTGCATAGAAACTCCTGTGCTATCCAGCGTGTCCTTCCAACACGTTTTCATTTCTAACTAGTCAAACACGGCAGCTTGGTCAGCAGCCATAAGCTTCAAACTATAACGCGTTACCTGTCCCTCTGGTGTGAGTTTTGCCCAGGGAAAAAAGCTCTGCAGTCAAGTTGGCTACACTACGTAACATACATCGTGTACCTTCACTTACTTAATTACGTAAATTAGAAATAAATCACTCTTACCTTTTGGTCACAAACGGGACACGAACCCCGACCTCCAGAGAGACATTCCTTTAAATTTAATAAGTCAGGTGACTGTTTGCTTTATTTTTGTTTACACTGAGCACAATTGCAGACATGTGGCTCGACAGGTGAGAGGATGGTTGACAACAAAAGACAGAGGTACTTGTAAAAATGCAACTTATGTAGACATCATCAATTAATGCCACATTTGCATAATTACCAGTTTTCGATTTAATGTTCAAGTCAACAGCCAAGTCGTCATTACAACGCAAAACTGGTACATCAACTTGGGTCGGTTGAAGAATGAATGCCTAAAGATCAGACAAACATGTATGCCTCAAGTTAGCCAAAGTACATCACACTATTGAAATGCAAATACGTTGAATATATCGTTACTGTATATTATCAGTACACAGTATTTTTAAACCTTCAGGACACCAACTTTGCAGCCATCTGATTGTCTTGAGTTGTTCCACGACATTAGATTTCCGGGTTCTTAAAATGAGAATGTTTTCCATCCGTCAAATATAGTGCAAAACTGGGCAAATACAGTATAACTACCAGACTAAAGACTAAAGACTGAGCCAAGAACCGACAGTGCGATGCTGTAAAGTCCTGAAAAACCCAAAATAGGAAACTTTTTTGGATCCGCAGAGCTTGGATCACGTTCCATCCAATTATAGTCTATACTGTACCTTCAGGCCTTTGGTTGAGCTCAAGTTGTTACTTTTTACAGAAGAATTAAGGTTCTTCTTTTTTTGTGACTACATGCGCCAACAGAAAAGAGCGGCATGTCACTGCACAGTAGCAACCAGCGTTAAATGAAATGAAGGACAAGATTGTACATGAATCAAGCTCTGTTCTGCCAGTAGTGGTGATTGTACTGTATTATTTGTATTATTCCACGCTCGATAAATGACCTGTTCAAAAATGGTTTACTAAGCTAATGGTGGGCTGAGGGTTTAATGAGTGTGTTGATTCGCACATATTTTTTTTTTTTGTTGTTGTGTTTGTAAGACAGCCTTCTGTGTGACCAAAGCGAGAAAAAACCTAAAGCAAAGCCACCTCACTGTTTAAGAGGGTATAACCGTAATATGATGTCAGGTCGGGTTTGGTAAGAGGCAGACAGATGAAAGAAAATCAGGCATGATGGAGGGATCTGGGAGAGGTCAAGGGGAGCTGACACCCATCAGTTTTTCTCTCCTTAATCTATCTGTGTAACACATCGCTCACACCATCCCCCTAGACGCAAACACACACGTGCACACCGACACGCCAGATATCACAGACCCTTGGCAATTGGCTCTGTCATGGCCTTTAACCCCTATATATCTGTGTGTGCGTGTGAGTGTGTGCTCGCGTCTGTAACACAGGGCTATAAAACACTGCTCGAAAAATCAATTTACAGCTGCTTACCTTCTTTCTTTGTAATTCATGTTCCACCAGCCACCGGGTGTGTGTAGGTGATAGAGAGAGTGTGTTTCTGACAAGCAGTTGCAGTCATACAGTCGGAGAGTAGTTTAGCTGCTTAACTGTATCTAAATTACTTTCTATGTCGCCGTGTTTTTTTCCCCTGAATGTTTATCTCTCAAAATCCCACCCAGGAGACCTTTTGTGTTGCACTTACTGTGAACTGAAAGCGAGTGTATTTCACTGCTATCTTGACCACAGAAAATGCGCTGTCACATTTCGAGATAGTGTTTTTATTTAAGAACTGCTGTGCCTATTCTGCTCCAAGTGCAACGGCGTAATCCTCCAAAAAACATAATGTTTTACTGCAGCGTGTGGACATTTTATTGGGTCTTTTTAATCAGTAATGAATTAAATCCTGTATTTGACCACAAACCTCACTACTAACACCAGCCTAATTACGAATGTCTGTCGGGATAAATGATACCACTGAATGTGACTCTCAGTCGCTGCAGATAGAATCAGCATGTCTGACGGGCTGAGAGGCAAAGCAGGTAATGATAGGCTGTAAAGTTGTGAGAGAGAAAAATCCTAGATGTCAAAATGACAGACACATGTGCGGAGTCAAAAGAGAGAGAAGTGATGAAAAGATGTACTTTTTTTGCAGTTTTCCATGTAGAACATTTTAACCGAATCTGAAGGTACATCTAGAGATTTTTTTTACAAATGTATCATATGACAGATGGATCCTTTTAATGATTTTCGGATTGATAATGTCTCTTGGAAATCACAGACACACAGAAGCTTCAGAGATACTGTCAGACAGATTTCTTACCTGAGGACAGAGCAAAGGATGGCTTTTCGAAGGGTGAGCAAGTTCTCAGCTAAAACTAGTTTCTAGTACGGATTATATACTAAGAGTAATCCTCTTAGTGAAATGTGAGGTTTATTCATTCATTTTTATAATAAAAATCATTTCACTCTTGTTATCAACAACATTGATCTGAAGCACAATTTTGAATTAACAACTTATGACTAGTCACACCTGCTTCAGATTCAAGCCCGCCTATTACAGAGTACAGATACAAATACAGATAATTCAGCTGGTTGGACAGATACAGTGTCCTCTTAGCTCACTCCTAGCTGTTTCTCCCTACTTTTGTCTGCATGCTAAGCTAACCTGTCTCCATTTATTATTGAAAGCAGATACGAGCCTGCATCCAAAAAAACACTGGTCCGTGGTGACGCCCGAACGCAACAACACTTAGACACACTCACCAACAGACAGAGATAATGGCACATAAACACACCACCACAGGCGTTTTGTGGGGAAGTCCTTAAACAGAACGGTTTCTATCTATTAAGCTGTGAAATGTATCATTATTTTTGGATAGGGATGAATTCCCTCCCTCAACTGCACACAAACACACACACACACACACACACACACACACACACAAATA
>OMLP01005204.1:11900-22452 GCA_900302685.1 Spondyliosoma cantharus | reverse complement strand
ATGAGCAAATGTTCCACCAAAGCACGTTCGCCCCCAACATTATTTTGGAGGGGCACCATCGCTGCATCCGGGGGTTTAACACCGGTTTACTGGTTTTATGATGATCGATTAAGCCAGACCCTTCTCCAGCCTTGACTTCCTAACATATCATCTCCGAGCCACAACACAAGGATTGTCGATGGCATAAATAAACCCAAAGTATTTTTTAAGGAAGCAGTTTTGTTAGAAAAAGCAGCGCTCGGATGGAGCGCGCTCCTGCCGAAAACCACTCAAGGGCAGGACCTACTGCAGAATGAGAAGACAGGTGTGGAATCTGGAGTTCAGGCGCCCAGATGTCACCGGAGTTCAGGAGACATTAAGCCAACTTGCGAGCGTGACAGGCAAATGAGTCACTGCCAAATATTTATGCCCGTCCTTGGTTTGTGCTCAGCCTCACTTGTGCACTGTGGCTCTAATCTTTAGACTCAAATTTCCGTTGTGTTAGTGTTCTCTGATGTCGGCGATGAGTCCTGTGAAAGCAACGTTTGGAAATCCCCCACAACAGGCAGGACGACATGAAGAGGGCTGTGCCTGTTCCTGTTGTAGAATAAACAGTGGATTACCAACAGTAAAGGTGATGGGGACAGAGTTACTGTAAGCAGCAGCTCTCGGCTTCCTGCTTTCACAGCCACCAACAGTAAAAGTAGCAGCGGCACCTTCCATAACGTCATTGAACACGGAGAACAGCGAGGACGTGCTTTTTGCAGGAAGTACAAAAACTATCTCGACCCACTGCACAGCGAGGAGCGAAACTTATAATGAATGTCTCAGCTGTACTTTTTGTACTGAAGTGATTTCAAATGACATCTGAGTTAATGGGTGTACGCCCTCTGCCAGGAAATAGCCTCGGTCAATAGGAAATTATACATCTTTTGTTTGCCAAAAGGACCAACTGCAGTTCGTAAGGAATATGTGGCCTTTGTATTGCACAGAGGTGGAGGTAAACCCTGCTGTGCTTGTACTTTGGAGCACTTCTATTTCACACAAAAGGAGCCTGAATCTATCACTCGGACTGGGCTGAATAATGCAGAACTTGGTACATTTTGCTGTTAATGATAAGAACTTACTCAGGTTGTATTTTAAATTTATTTTACTTGGTGTGGCAACATACAACTTTCATGTTTCCAGGTGGTATTGTTGTTGGCGCCGTTGTTGCAAATACAGCTGGACCATTTCCATTCTCCTAAACGCGGCGAATAACGACGACACAGAACAAAACTTTCGTTAATTCAATCAGTTAACCTGCCGTAGAAATGGATCGCCGGCTAACTGTTCATGTGATATTGAGGTTTACAGGAAGCCAATGTAAACACAGATGGTTTCATTAGTGCACGTGCCCACCTGATGAATGTAATATGTATTATATTCACAACATATTAACTCTTCTTTATGCTCTGTTTTGGCTCGTAGCATCTACAGCTAGCTAGATTGTTTACATACTGTAGCTAGCTGCTAACTGTGTTTTCACTGTTGTTTGGTGCTGAGTTGGGAGCTCATCTTTTATCATCATCCTGGAAACTAACGAGCTCACTTGACCAGCCGTACTTCATGGTATATATGATGAAAACATTATTAAAAATGAGCTAAAAATCTCAGGAAAATCGTTACAATGTCTTGAGTGCTATCAGCGAACCGTTTAACAGTTAGTTCTGGCTCTGTTAAAATGCAAAATGGACCTGATTGACTGACTAATCAAAGTGCCCAATAAGTGAATCTATAAATTAACATTGTATAACATTAAAGATGTGGGTTACAAATTAAACGATCTACATACTTCTTCCACCACTGCAAGAAGGCAAAACAAACGGCGAAAGCCACACAGGTTATTGTCTCGGCGACTCTGGTTACGTACGACCGGCATTTAAAGGAAAACGTGAGCTCTGATCAAACAGCGCTACCAAGAGAATCACAACACCCTAAACAATAGCTGTTAAGTTTAAAATCAGCCAACCCGTTGACCTCCATTGAGTAAATGCTGTTGTTCAGATATGTCTCGTAGCTGCTACTGAAAGATTGCTATTGATTTTCAATAAGTGTAATTCAGCCATCCATGCGGCGGCTCTCTCCGTGCTGTCAGTCCACCACTGTGGCACATCTGAGCTGACAGACTTGACCTTGGCAGTTTTGTGGCTGCGGCTCCCTCGGAGGTGGCAGGGCGATCTTCATTCTTGTCACATCTGCTCCCCAGTGTTCACTGAGCTGCACCAGATGTATGAGCTGCTGCTGTTGTTGTTTTTTCTCTCTGCTGCACAGTATATCCAAACACAGTCGAGTCGCACGGACCCCTCCGTCGGCTTTGATTGGCCTCGCGGCGTTCGGTTTGTGTCGGCCGGCGGCCCGAGGAGAATCTGATTTCCCTGACGATTCATCAAGGAGGAATCACTGGCTGAGTGCGACTGCGACCCAGCAGGTCGATCTGTCTGCCGCAGAGTTCGGACGCACAAACCAGCCGGAGGTCTCATGGGATTTGGGGGACAGAGTGAATAAGAGCTTCTGCATGTGATTATTACATATTCACTCCTCTGGCAGAGCCTTCAGATTCATATGCATCCTCCCAACAGGGGGTAGTTACCACTTAGAGGAGATCTGGCAACATTTTGTTTTATGGAGCAACGGCAACTGATCAGCTGAAGCCTGAAAATTGATTACTTCCTCACAGCTGCTTGTGGTCCTTTTGGAATAAATTCGAAACTACATGCAGAGTGAAACAGCATTTTCGGTGTCTGGACCATCCTAATGTGTGAAAACAGTGTAATCTCGAGCGCCAGCTGTATTCAATAGCCAAAACATGTGGGCTCTAGTGTTACCGGCCTCCCATAGAACGCGTTAGTCACACATACCATAGCAGGAAGAGTTCAGGTGAGAGGCCAAAGGGTGAGCAGCCTCCAGCTGGAACGGGCTTTGGCCACTCCAAATCCAATCTGTCACAGAATGCAGCAATGCGGGATTTAAATGGAAGCAGGTTTTTTTTCTCAGCTGATTGCTGCCACGTACCTGCTGAGGCCTGGTGTGGTTCGTCAAGCGCTGGCATCGGGAAGACAATTCACAGCTTAATGATGTCTTTTAAACGTGCAGCCACCCCTGGCTATGTGACAAAAAGACGGCAAAAAAAGGAAGTGTATCGAAAGCCTGAAACTATAAGGAATCACACTTGACGGTATTAAGAGGACATTTGAGTAGTGGTGCTTTGTAAAAATGGTCCAGTCATAAGTCTGATCGTATTCCAAGAATGGATGTGGCTCCTGGCGCTCTCCCTCTCTCCCATCAGAAATTGTAATTGCTATCTCCTCCACAGGGGCCGTACTACTTTCCAGCAATACTGGGGAGTTTTCAAGTGGACAGATTGAGAGTCTGGCTACTAACCCACGCCAGCTCCACACCACCAATGCCAGTCTGAGAAGGCCACCTGTTCCAAATACCACAGTGACTGGTTTTCTACCTCGGCTTGCATTCGAGCGGCAGAGTGAAACAGTCAAGGTGTCTAGTTGCTTTTTATCTCTCTATTCATGAGTCGTACAGCTACCTTATGTGGAAGTAAATGCCCAGGCTGTTAGTAATTTATCTGGGGGAGATTTCTTTCTACCCTTTTTTCCACAGTGGGTAAATGCTGCAGGCCCCAATAAAAAGAAAGAAATGTGGTTTAATGGAGTTCATAAATCTGTATTTCATGCTGCCAACTCCAAGCGGCACATGCTGTTTTCGTCTCCCACCCCTCCCCGAGTTGGTAATCTTGTTAAAGTTCAATGTTTCCAGAGCTGTCTCCTCTGGGAGCTGAGGTTCCTGATGTCATCCTCCTTTCCACAGTAGTTTACCCTCTGGAGGGGCCTGCATCCTATTTCACCTGCATGCGCGCACTGACGGTCTGTTTCTGCGGCACCTCTCAGACCCGACATGTCAGAACGGAGACGCTGGAGCAGCCGGAGGCGACGGTGGCAGGAGGACTGTGATGGTCTGTGATTGCTGTTCTACATTGCTCCACAGAGGGCGGCACTTCATTAAGCACAAATTGCTAACACATGGGATGTGTTTATTAAGATCAAACCGGGCCTATTATGGACTTAACTGTTTCAGACCTGCTGGGCAGCGCTGAAAAACACCTGGACACAACACCGTAACCCTATTTTTGTTTTTTTCATATTTGTTTCATTCACATTTTTCATTTTCCACATCCCCTCGCAGTTAGCGACCAGATTTCGACTAATGGATGGATGTCGCCGCATGGATGAATAAACGCCTGCTGAGCCGTCCTGTTTCACTTTATAGCCTCTTCAAATCCCGTGTAAACATTTTGCGACTCAATGGTACGTTAAGGCAATCTGGGGAAGTAATCACGAGCTTCCAATAATAAAAAAAAAAAAAAACGGCACTTAGCATGCCTCCATGCTTAAACAGATGACACTCAGCGTCAGCGCGGCGAGCTGGAGATCTCCATGCAACCACGCACACGTCAGCTGGAAGGTGCGCCGCTGAGTCCGACGGGGGTTAGATGAAGCGGCGACAAGCGGCACCGAAGCCCCTGTCAATGAATATGAGATTGCGGGCTGCCAGGCTGATGCCGATGCTGTCGTGAGGTATTACCTCCCGTGACAGCCTAAATAACAACAGTTCTAATTAAAGAATGATTGGAATGGGTGGACCACTGCCTCCTAATGGGGGAATAAACCGCAACATCGCTCCAGGAAGTGAATTGCACACATTTATTAACTTCAGGAAGCCGGTAGCTGCTGTCAAGACGTAATAGCTTACTTTTTAAAAGCCACATAACTTTCCCATCCGTCCTGCTCGCTGCCCGCTCACTCCAGCACTTTAATTAGAAGAAGATATGAACATATAGCAGAATTATATACAGTAGATTGTCCACCAGGCTGCCGTTGTTCTGGTTTATGACAGGGAGATTTGAGTGCGAGGGTTGCAGGCTCCTCTCCCGTGCATCATCACTAATCTGAAAACAAGCTTTCGCTCTATAAAAAGAGCCGGGAGTGCGGCGTCGGTGATAGGGCTCCCACTCTGTTGCTCTCCAGCCCCTTTCATGCCCCAGCTGAACTCCTCTACGTGTTGAATGTTAATGCAACGGCTGCTCCCGGCTCTAAACTGGAGGAGCCGCGGGGCTTATACAGATCTGCGCCCTCCTCTCCACCTTCTCCTACCTTCTCCTCACGCGTAAGCAGAATTACTCCTCAGTGTCTCTCCCTTGCCAGGCGGCGTGAGGTCACGGCTGTAATTTCCTCGGCGCGGTTAAAAGCTGACAGAGAAAACGGGCCCAGTTCGTCTGGCAATGTTCGAGAGCAGGTTTTCAATTTAGCAACACTTGGGCTGGTGAGTCTGCAGATCCCATCCCGAAGGCCAAGCGCTTTCACTGACCCCCCCCCCTCTGCTAACCATGCGTGTGTCATCCCAAGCACACTCAAAATGTATTCAAATAACCTCCGAGAGATCGAGTATCAGATCTGAAATACAATATATTTATATTCGTGGAGTGGCCTGTTTATGTTCTCTCTGGAAAATGACCATCGATTCTCTCAAACCCACCGGCGGGCGTCTGGATTTAAGAGCAGGAATCGCTTTAACATTCGTTTTTTTTGTTGTTTTTTTTGGGAGAAAGCACCTCGCTCTCTATATGCTGCACGGATCTGAGGAATGAAGTCAAATGTCAAACGGATGAATCAAAATGTCCCGATGAAGATTATATTCTAATAACATCTGGTGATTAAGAATACTTTGTCATCGCTCTGACACTTTGTAACGCCCGCAGATGAATCTCTCGCAGGGTTATTGTCGCCTGCACGGGCACATAAAGTCATGAGGTTCATCATTCACAATCGTCGCCTCAGTCCTAATTAGAAATCATCTAAGTGTTGAGATTGATCACATCCAAGTGTGTCGCACAATAGGTTCTAAAAAAGTTGGTGAATCAACGGTTCCCTCCAGGATTGACTCCGGTTGTGAGTAATCTCACCTGTGATTGGTATTTTTTTATACCAAGAGGGGAACGGCTGTCAGAAATTCTCCCACCTTCTCACCTTTCAAACCTGTTAATCACAGATTTTATTTTCTGAATTCTCTGCTCCATCGGCGATACTCGAACGCTCAAATGTCACAGGCTTTGCAACTCCGGAGGAATAATTCAAGAAAAAAAGAAATAATAACAATAATTTAGAGTTGGTTTAGAGTTGAGCCAAAACTCAAAATGCACTCCAACTTCATAAACTGTCAGTCCAGCCACCCGAGGAAAAGTTGGCAGTAAATGTTTGTGCAAACCCGCTGAACTGTTCAGATTTAAACGCGTCTTTTATGTTGGGAGGCGGACGGGATGGCAGTTAGGTGAACAAAAAAAGCAGCCAAGCCGATGACTGTTCAGGACTGCGTTTCGACATTTCTAACTCGGATACTTCGGGAAATCTCCGGACATTTTCCAGCCGTGTTTTTGGCGTCAAAACCTGGTATTTTAAGCCGACACGTGACCTTTTCCTTAACCCGAGCAAAGTGGTTATTGTGCCTAAACCTAACATTAGCACGGCCATTCACTTGAAAATGACGATTTGATTGACTGATGCAAAACAACCTGCAACCCGGCCTGGGGCCAATACTTCTTTCCTGCTATTTTGAGGAAAATGAGACAAAGCAGACAAAGCTCCTTGAGAGGTGACCATCTGAGAGATAACCATCTTGTCTGTCTTCATCAGTTTAGAGCAGAGGCAGAAATAAACAAACGTCCTCTAACGCGGCGAGACCTCTTTGCTGAAGTTTACTCTGGATGTTGGAAAAAAAAATATCTTCCAAATTGGACGTGAACACATTAAAAAAAAGTACTGATGCGTAGCTGTGAATAATTCATGCTTTGTGAAATGACGTCTTCCCAAAGCCAATCGGATGTCTCATCCTCGAATTTAGGAGCAAAAGTGGCATCTGCACAACAACTGATAAAAGCTGTGGAAGCAGCAGCACATCTCCTGCAATTATTCATGATCGACTGCGATAAGACGTAGCATCAGTGCTAATAAATACATGATTGCAGATCATATGTCCTCTGTTCAGAAGCTTATTTCAATGCAGACTCGGAAATACCGCAGAGTTTCTTTCAGTGGACATAATGTACAGAAAACATAGGCGGAAAGTAGCCATTATTATCTGGTGAAATACATTTCATTAGCACAGCTAGCACAGTCACACAGACCCCAACAATTGTAGGAGCTTTAGTGATTACAGGTAGATTGGTGGTTCTGCTGCTGGTTAATTGGCCCTTAGGTCGCACCAATTATGAGTCTCAGTTGTGTCATGCTGGTCTCGGTGTGGAAACGTTTAGACCAATATGACTGAATTTTCTTGCATCGCTTGAACGCTTTAGGTTTTTACCTCCTGTCCACCATCTGCCTGAAACTGTTTTAACGTACACTGATCGTCGCTTTGTATGTTTGCATTTCTATTTTCTCTGCTTTGCTTTTGATAGTTTGAAAGGGTCTCCTTCGATTTGATTCCCAGTCTGCGCTATAAGAGGACGCTGCTTCGCTAGAAACAACAATGAACCTCGTAACTAATGCCTGGCTATGACTACCCGTCATGACTTACAAAGCAAATTGTTGTTCTGCGTTTGCTCGATGGAGACATTTTTACAGCCCCGACGCAAGTCATGTCGTGTTTCCAAACTCAAAAATGAATTACAAGAAGAAAAGAATGAAGTAAGAGGACTCTGGATGATGTTAAAGGTACAGAAGAAACATGTTGTTGCTCCTAAGAGCACTATACAGCTCAGCTGCGTGAGTTAAAGGGGGAAACATGTAAAACTGCGCTCTCTGCCGTTACTGCGGATGAATCAGCATGAGGTGGTTAGATGACATCACACAGAGTCAGAGTTTCCTGTTTCTGTCTGAAGGGGGAAGCGAAGTGTCGCGTAGCCAGACGTCCACAGTGCTGTGTGAGCGTCCACGCCGTCATTCTGATATGGAGGAAATAACTGGTTCTGGTTCCTTTAAACCAGACGTGTGACTCAGGTCATGTCAGAGGTTAAGTCAAGCTGAGTCACTATAAAGAGAAAAGACAAGGTATGAGTGGCTGTGTCATTCTGATAGTATTGGCCAACATGCTTAACTGAATTTGTATCATTATTATTATTGCTAGGCAGTTAAATATATGTAATAAACATGTAAAACATCGTTCTTGAAGCTTCTTTAATTCTCAGTTTCTTCTTCAATCCAAACCACATTCATTTATAAAGCACGTTCAGCAACAGTTGGCCAAAGTGCTGTACAGTCAGAAGTAGCAGAAAAAATGCTGAATGAACACCGACGAGTCATTGGAGTTATCGTGTCTGAAGTCAAGCCGTCCAAGTCCATGTCAGGTCGCAAGTCACTTATTTTCTGCCAAGTTGCAAGTCATCTAAACTGCGTCTCGAGTCCACGTCTCTGCTTCGGACCAATCACAATCGTCTCAGGTGGCACAAGATGCCGGAAGAAGACCAAGATGCAGCGACAGTTCCCCTGATTACATTCCTGCCTTTAGCGGTCAGGTTGGGGTTGTTGTTCCCCTGAGCTGACCGGATGCTGAAAGTAGTAGCCGATGGCAGTGTACACGTGGCGATACAGACGGCGTAGGGAATCGTGCTCACGCTCACGCACTGTACATCGATCAGACTGAAGTGCCGGGAAAAAAAAAAAAACGTCTTCTCACTCGGTCATTCTGAAACAAAACCGAGGCTTGAAGCATCCTATCCAAATTAATAATAGAACAATAAGATCAATCAATATGCAGTGAATATAATGGCTGTAAGTGAGCCAGAACAATTACACTGGTAGGCACAGCCTCCCCGCTGCTTGACTGGAATGCAGATTCCACAGACTGGCACTAATGTGCAGTTCATTGTGGTTTATGGAGAGCCAGGTTGCTTTAAGTGCTCCACAACTGGTTGTTTCCGCAGTGCTTGAGATTTCAGGCAAACACTTCTGCGAAGGCACGATTGGCGGTGGGGGCAATCGATGGATGGATGAAATGCTTTCATCCAGGATCCCTCGCTCCCACCGAGGAGGGAGCCAAAGACGAAAACCCAGCATGAGAGCATACTGGATTTTGCAAGTGGAAATAAACCCCTTAAAATTCACCCGGGGGGAATTCTCAGGATCGCAACAATCCCCACCTCCACTGGCTAAGAAAATACAGCTATGACGCCAGTCTGTTATTGTCTCAAAAAGTCAGATCCCCACACGAAGCCGAAATCCCGTCTCGGACATGAGAAAAGCAACACAAGTGTTTTCTGACAGGTTCTAACGCTCGAGCAGAGTCCATTAAAAACTGTGCCGATGCAGCAAAGAATGACCGCTGGGACGTATGTGACCCTTTCACCACAAACCGCAATTTTCTGGTCGTTACGGCCAATGAGGAGGAGAGCTATGTGAGACTTCTGCCACGAGGGTCAGCCAACGAAATCACTGAGCGATCTCAACGGATGATTTAAGTCCCATTGTATTCATAGTGAAACTGAGACGGAGGTCCACATAGTTGAACAGTTTGGAATATTCCTACTCCGCTCTGATGTGCTGTCGTGTAGTGGCGTGCTAAAATGCACACGTGTTTTTCAATGACAAACTGGCTTCATAAGGTCAGTGGGCTAATTCAAACCTGACCGGCCTTTTGAAGTCTGCCTCTGGGTTTAAAGTTAAAAGGAGGAGTCGTGTCCTCTTCACGACTGACGAGAGGAAAAAAAAAAAAAAAAAAATCTCTCCTCTCGCTCGCAGAAGCTGCAGATCTGCTTCAGACCACGTAAGAGGGGTGACTATTGTGATTCTGCACGCATACCATCACCCCCTCACCCCAGCCAAGCGCAGCTCCGCTCCGAGCACACACTGCTTAGACAGACACCAGAGTTTCAAAGGCATCTCATCGAGCTGCTGAGGCTACTTACTTCCACCGCTAAATACTGCCCGGGAATCTCAAGACTCTGCTGCGGTCACTGAAAATTATCTGTGGTGGGAAATCTGCGAGGGGAGAGAGAGTACAGGGAGGAGAAGAAGAAGAAGAAGAAGAAGAAGAAGAAGAAGGGAAAAAAAGACCCTCCAAAGAAATTAAAGTTGCGCAAGTCCTTGGAAACCGAATAAGCATTGACTTTTTTGTACATCACCGCTGCAATTACCTCGAGAAGATGTTTAAGTGTGATATCGAGGATGGGTTTGTCCCTGTTTGGATGCCAACGCAAGTCGCTACAACGCGCGCACACACACACGACAGTACAAAAAATATAACCTCTCCCATTGTACGGGATGGGGTTACAGAAAAGCAAAAGCTACCAGGTTTAAACATTTACACATTCGCCTCCTTTGGATTCAGTTTGTTACTTTTGGAAAACCGCTCGGTTGTGGCAAAACAGAAAGAAAGAGGGAAAAAAGGCAAAATATGTCAAAACGGCGCTGTAAAAACACACTTTATTATTCTCCAGGAGCCCAGGGAACACACACACACACACACACACACACACTTGCAGGGAAAGCTCAGGGGAACGAAATCAGACATGAATTACAGACAGTGG
>OMLP01005203.1:4755-17158 GCA_900302685.1 Spondyliosoma cantharus | reverse complement strand
TGTTTTTATCACCCACACTTTGCCACCATCTGAAAAAAAGAATCTTACCTGTCATAACTCCATCTGCTGTAAGACATGCTCCTGTTGCTGCTCACTCCCTCCATGTCTCCGGTGAAGCTGGACGGACTGGGGCTGCTGGGAGAAGAAAAAGGCGAGAATGAAGACCCTGAACGCTCCTCTCCTCTCTCCTCTCTCCTCTCTCTCCTCTCGCCTCCGTGTCCTTCCTCCCCGAATGCAAACACGAAGTAGAGGAGTCGCCGTTTCGTGAATGAGCAGAGAGGCTGTGCGGAGCCAGACGCTCCTCGCTCCTATGGGCTGTACCACCGCAGAGAGAGAGGGGGAGCTCGGATGCTGAGCTGCTTCATTCAGCGCTGATTAACGTCGCTGACAAAATCCCCCCTGCTGACTGTGGCCTTCAGCCTCCACTGCACATCCTGTATCACTGCAAGAAGCTGTGATTTATTTAGGGTTTTTTATTATTATTATTATTATTGGCATGTCGTGACTGCTCAACAGCCCGTAGCAAACGCTGAACCTGATCACTCATGTGCTGATCAATAGGTTTAAATGAATAAATAAATAAATAAATAAGCAGATACTAGCACACAGAGAGAGAGAGAGAGAGAGTTCCTTCATTATTGAGAGGCTGTATGACATTGGAAAAGTGGATTTGTGCTGGAGTCTCAACAAGTAATTTCCGATAAATGTAATTTAATGCAAATTGGAATAGGCCTGATTTTAATGTGTTTCACAGGATCAGGCTCATGCACACACACACACACACACACACACACAAAAGGCTTAACATTTAAATGCATTGGTCTTGCGCAATTGAAGAGGTAAAGAGGCTTGATCTGTGGAAAAACTCATGACAGCTTCTTTTAGGAATCTCAAATTCAAGTCTGAAATCTAAAAGTAGATCCCAGCAAAATAACCCAACACGAAATCATAATAGATGGGAAACATCAGGGCCTCCCTGAATCAAGAAACTCCTGAAAACTGACAGGACTTACAGAATCTGCATTAAAACATCTGCCAAGTGTGCGTAAGTGAGACAGATGCGGCATTTTCCTTAAAAAGAAATAAACGACTAAACATATGGAAATATTACTTTGCTTTCCAAAAAAAGATATGCAATGAAAAATGATGTAGATGAATTAAGTCAGATTATTAGTACATGACACTGTTTGAAAGCCTCCTGGTGGGTTTAGGGGTCCTATACAACCGCACAGCCTGCATATGTCAAGAACTAGGCCTGTCTGCATACCTGTGATTTTGTGGAAACGTGGATATGCTTTAAAACAACATATCATTAGGTAAACTAATCCCGAAAGAGGAAGTGGAAATGAGGGAAGAGGACATGCGAGAAATCCACCGGGGCTGCTATTTCAAGACTCCCCTGTGTACATCCCCTCAAATTTAATGAACCCCAGCATCTTTGATTTGAGATCCCACATGAAGATAGCGGACACTGGAGCTGTGGAGGCCTCTCCACCCTCCCATACTCACCTCATTATCTCTTGTTTATATTATATTGTGTCTTTACCGCAGCCAAGGCAGACCCCGATGAGAAGTCCACTCATGAATACATTTTCTCTTTCCATGTTCACTTATCACATTGCATTTTAAAGATCTTGAGGTGAAGCACAATCATGAATACAATGTCACCGCAAGACTTCTGCACTCACAAAACACACAAATAATGGCCTATATGTTCATGGGTCATCAATCGTATTGATTGCTGATAGTGTTGAGTGCATATGTACGAAAAGACAGGAGTCTGTTAGACATCCAGCTGAATTAAGACCTCAACAGTCCTGTATGAGGACCATGAGGCTCCTGCAGAGCCCGACTGATGCATGATTGTTGGGGCTTATGCCTATACTGATATTAGGAAGTTAAAAAATTACATTATCAACATATTGGCCAATGTATACATTTTTAGAAATGATCCCTAAAACAAAGTTATGGAACAGAGGCATGTATTTCACTGTCTTACAATAAATATATTTTCTACAACAATACCAGTGAGCTGAAACAGTGAACTTCTCTCAGAATGTATTAATTATAAATTCTAAGCATATTTTTCTGATTCATGATCTCCAAAAACAAGTTTTCATATAATTGCATATCAGGAAAAATAAACTAATACAATAGCTGTGAAAGGCCAATAAAAACTGCCATCTAAGATATCGGTTGGATTATTTTATGGATGTGTGTGTACTATGTATAAAACGTCATTGTGTGGAGTATGAACATTTGCTTTCTATCTTTTTTGTTTTTTCTTTGTTTTCCTTGTTCTGCTGCAAAGCACGATGAGTTGACCTGTGTAACGTGCAATACAAATAAAACTGACTCCACTAAAATTTGATGTTTATGAACTTTTATAATTGTTTCATAGATGGTTTATATCACGTCTCTCAAGAGTGAAATATCTATTGAATAACGTTTAATTAACTTACAGTAACCATTTCCAAATGATGATCGGAAAGTGTTACCAAACCCACCTATGGGGA
The DNA here is from genome assembly GCA_900302685.1 of Spondyliosoma cantharus. Lineage (NCBI taxonomy): Eukaryota > Metazoa > Chordata > Actinopteri > Spariformes > Sparidae > Spondyliosoma > Spondyliosoma cantharus. The sequence goes on along the minus strand of OMLP01005203.1, from coordinate 14,642 downwards.
AATGCTGGACAACCATCAAAACACAAGATGAGCCAATGTCGTTCCATCCTTCTCCCACAGACTTGTAGAAACTCTTTAACGGTTGCATGCTGTTCCTCTCCTTGTTGTGTGTTCAATATTTTAACCCTTAGTGGTTCAAGGACGTAATCACATTTACAACAACCCCCTTGTGGTCAATAAGTATATGCATGTATTTAGTACACCTTTACGGAGGTCTTTGTAACTTAGACTGCTTATTTGTTTGGGGCCATTGTCTGTCAAGACACTCTCAAGCATGCAAGCATGCCAATAGTTGCACATTAACCTTGGAAGAATGTATATTTCACTTAAGCACTCACACCAATATTGTGCTGCTGTATTGCACATTTTGAATATAATTTTAACTTATAGCCACCTCTGGTACTCTTGCGGGAATTGAGGGGATTCATGAGTTTACCATAGTAATGTCAATAATCAGACCGCATATGTGTTCACATGAGTCTGGCCTAGATTTGCATTTTAACACAACAAAGTATATTGCATATATAGTATATGGCAGCAGCATCCAACAATAGGATGCAGAATGTCTTTTGGGAAGTTAGAAATTCAGATAAATGTCCCAAAACCAAGAGAAAACAGAGAGGCACATGCAATTAATGTGAACATTCACCAACATCAGATCGATGTAGATCTGTACTAACCATTGAGAAGAGACGGTGAAAGAATCGATCAAACTCAGTATTTCAGACAGTCCGTAATGGATCCTTATTGCATTCTGAGAAATGGGCGGCCATGTGGATGATATAACACCCGCTGGAGTCAAACTGTAAATAACAATGGGATACTTTATCACAGATTGACTCTGAAAGACAGATTCTCTATCGTCCTCTGACCACGAGAGAGTCGGGGTGCTGAGATATATTGATACCGACGGCAGCCGTGATATTAGAAACTGAGATAATGATATTGTGTTAATAATGTTAATATGATAATATCATGTGAATATTGCAGTGCAGATGTTAGGCCTTCATTATTCGTTAGTGTTCATCTGGTTACCTTTTCACTATTCATTAACTCTTATTATTATTTTTGTACGCTTTTTTACAGTTATGGTTACAGACTCCACTTCCCTTCACTTGTATTTTGAGTTTAATTCATTTCTCAAAAAAAGAGACAAATCACACAGTAAACCAAAGTTTTTGTTTACTTTTTTACTAGCTTTTTTCTGATATCATGAAAGTGGCCACAAATGTCATAATAATGTCAAATGTGAGTTCCAGAGATACCATTTTTGCACATACTCGTCTTTAACGCTAAACTGCGTTCCGATTAAATGTTACGGTGACACAAAGGGTTCCCTTGACTAAGTAAGTATATATGTGTTAAGTCCTTTCATTTAAGGTTTCCTGTTGCTATTTAAGTGACCACATAAAGAAGAAAACTCGTGACTACAAGACTCAGTATATAAATAGATATCCTGTAGGTCTGTGCAGCTTTTGAATCTAAAAGAAAGATTCTCTACCCCATCTGGCTCATTGACAGATTTTATTTTAGCACCAAAAGCTACACACAGGGCAAAAGACACTGATATGGCAGAAAAAGAAACAAAAACAGTATGATTTCGATGCACACTAGGATTTGCAATAAGATGGGATTTCAGTGATTGTTATAATTATTCATTTGTGTGGTTTAAAGACCAGAATCATTCCTAAAACCCTCTCTCTCCCACCCGACCTGGCGTTTTTTTACACACTGAGCTGGTGACGGACACCTCAAGATAAATATATTCTCCATTACTAAGCCACGACAAGGAAAAAAAAACATTCTTGGTCACATTTGGGCGAAAGATCCAATTTTGAAGATTTGGGCCAACAGTCATCTTCAGTTTAACATAATCAAGAGAATTAAATATTCCTCTTTACATATATACACAGCTTTGCTGTGAATGTGTATTCACTTATAAACATATAAAAATACTTGTCAACTAGTTTGATAAGAAAATAATGTATAAAAGTAGAGTAGAAACATTTAATCAAGTCCATTACTTCCATCATCTGATTTTCCTGTTGTTTATATTACAAGATGATGATATGAAAAAACAAACTGCAGTACTTCATTAAAATGCCTGAACAGAAGTACAGAAGTGGAGAGGGAAGGCAGAACAGTATTTTACGTCTGTGGTGATGATCCACAGAGCGGCAGGTCCGGTGAGTTCATGTCCCGTTGGAGTGCGGCTGTTTTTTGGATGTGCATCTCAATGCCTCCACTTGTCCTGTTTTTTTTTTTCCCCATCGGACAGAAAAAAAAAGTTATGTAACGGAAATAATTCAAGGACACAAAACAAACACATTGCCACTGTGTTATTGGAATTGGAATGATATAACAGTTGTTTGTTCTATGTTGTTGACTTAATGTTTGACAGAAAAGATGCACTGAATTGGAATGATCTGAGCTGAGCGGAGCTTCTTGATTCGCAGCTGATCGATTTTGTTTTACATTACTTGTCAAAGGTTGTACACAGAGCGTACGGCGTTCAGTGTTTTTTTTTTTTTTTTTTTAACGGAAATCATGTGAGATTTCAAAGATACACAAAGCACTACCAGTAAGTTTAACTACTGCTTCTCAGAGACCTGAAACGATGCGTGGTGTCCAATCGTGACTGAATTCGAGGAGAGAAATTCAGACAAATCAGGTAATATCGGTACATTGATGAGATGGCACAGGACAAGAATCCTTCGATCTATAAGACTTTTCAAAAAATCTAATACAGTAGACACTCCCATGTTTGGCAATTGAGATGAAAGCAGAAACCACAGACAAAGAATCCACCGCAGAATGCCAAAAAAGTTCTATCATTGTAGCTTTAAGGGCTGTCTAGGCATCATATTTATGTACATTACTTATATATTCACTTTCATATATGTAAAACCAAACTCAACCTCACACACTGTACTGTGGTGATTTAATAGGTCATCAGAAATACACTTTGAAAATCACAACAAATGTCACATATGTACAGCAGATTAGCACATTGGAGTAAAGGTGAATATGGCACAACATACACAAAGCTTAATAAGATAATCTCTCTGCTCTGGTCAGACACTGAAACTAAAGAAACTCATTAACATTCTGGATATATAGTTTTCATTCAATCTCGGTAGCAAGTACAAATGTCACTACAAGGCAAGAGAAGTCCTTCAGAGTACAAAACATTAATTTGTCAGGCTGATTTTTAGAAGGCAATGTTTAGTGTTGGGACTCTCTCGTGTGATTTTTAGATTACGGCTGAAGGTAGAGTGGTGTTAAAATTTGGCATTGTCAGTTGTCCATAGTGATGTCCTGGGGACAGCAGCTCCTGGTCAGAGTATCTCAGAAAAGGCTGTCTGAAGTCATGCACGTGGAGAAGGCAGCGGTCAGTCATCCACTGAGGATGTGATGTCAGGCAGAGTGGGTGGGGTGGTACAGAGTAGCTGCATGAGTTACAGTGATAAGGCCGACTCAGACGATCACACAATGGCAGCCGCTCTTGTCTTTCTCTTTCCTTGTAGGTTCTGGCGACGGTGGACATTCCTGCTCTTGGAATTTCCTAGGAATTGGGAGAGAGTGAAACTATCATGACATACTGGACTGTTTACTTTTGACATGCATCTTTTTCTTTTTTTTTAAGTGATTGTTTTCATAGTCCCTGAGAGTGCAACAAAAATGACAGCAATGTTGTTCAATTCTCTGAGATTCTTGTCTGTGCTGTTTTATCTGAGATGCTTAAGTCACATACTTCCATACTTCATACATTTGCATTACTTGAACCCCCTTCATGTATGGTGTTCACTACAGTTAACAGAAGCCATTTTTAACCATTTAAATTGGAGTATCATGTCCCAATCACCGGGTGGTGGATCCCCAGAGCCTCGTCCACAATTACATTTGATTATTAGCATGAGTTGGCAGCATGAATCAAAATGGCGCAGGGAAGAGGAGATAAATAAAGTGTTAAATCCTCTTATTCTCAGACCCGTCAGGTAAAAAATACATTTTCTAAACTACATAAGGTTTTGGAAAAACATCTTCCTTTTTTTCTGTGACTGAAAATTCATCTGTCCACTCCAGATAACGTTATGCGGCAAAGGGTTGCTCTCCCTGTTAAGAGTCTGTCTTATTTTGTGTCTTTTCTTAAAAACTATGATTTAATTTACACTTATTAAATACACTAATTAAATACATTTTAGATTAGAGTTTATTGAAATATAGGACTATTTTATCAAAGAACTGGGCCCAATAGACAGAACATCCACTGAAGTGCACGGAATATATTTTTAAAAAATATTTTCTTTTTTAATTATTATATTAAAAATACATAATTGTCTTGACTTTTCATTTGTATGAGAGAAAAAAACAAACATTGAAGAAAAAAGTGTCTGTGATTTAATAATTCATCAATGAAAGGTTTCATTAAAATGTGATGATAGATTCAGAGTGTTTGCTCTTGTTGCCAGGTGACTGTCACATCTGATCAAACCATATCCATACAGAGTTTTTGAGTGCTAAATTCTTTTTAAACAATATCTAGAAATTATTTATATCAAACACCTTAAGTTTGATATAACTTAGCTCAGGTTATTTCAGGACTTTTTTGGCTGTCTGACAGTGGAGAGATGACATTTAAAGAGTCCCTGGCTGGACATGAAGCAGGAGTCGAGGACTTAATCCCTAAACCACCTAAATTGCCACCATGGTCACCCTCAGTTGTAAATATTTAACATTGCAACAGCATGTGCAACATGTACATAATCTTCACTGTATTTCGGAAATTTGAGTCGATGAAAGATCCACATGAGGACGATCTGTCAGAAGATGCTTTAACAAATCACCTACCTGATTACTCTAACCAGCTCGTGGAAAGCCTGATCTACGTTCATACGGATTTTGGCTGAAGCTTCCATATATGTCACCTTCAGTTGCCTGGCCAGCTGCTGGCCCTCTTCCTGGGTTACCTGAGGCAAAGAAGAGAACAGAGATGGAATGAAGCTTGAATGTTAATTTGAGGTCTGAGACATGCAGAAAAATCTTCCACACTCCCTCGAAACAAACCAGGTGTTTATGAATCACTGTGACAGCGAGGGATGAGGCAGGGAAGTAATGCAGCAACAAATGCCACATTACTGTAAAAAGTGAGTTTGTGAGATGCCATACGCTGTTTATGCACATATTCACCCCACCGCACCAAAATATTACAGTGAGAGTCAGATTATGACAGGGTTTAGATTTTTTTCACCTAGATCCATGTATCAATCCCTGAAAAAGCTATTCAAATGCTGAAAAACGCTGTATCGCGCAAAAAAAGGACTCCTGGATCCATCTCTTTATACAAATGATACAACCTAATGGGGTGTATTTTGGGCTGAGAGCCATCCTCTATCCAAGTTTTATGGAAATCCATTGAGTAGATTCTGTGTAACCCTGCCAACAAACCAACCAACAAAAAAGTAGAACACGGGTGAAAACATAACCTAAAACCTGCGCTCACAAACAGAAGCAAACGATCGCTCCTGTTGGATTTTAATCTCAGCACATTGATGACATATATTTTTTGGGTGTGCATAGATTATTCCCTTTTAAGCATTGGCTTCAATGATGGCTTAAATAGTTCCACTGTTATCGTATTATTAGTGGTGCTTCATTTTCAGTATCGTCATGGCCTTCAACCCCTTTTGTTGGACCTAGCTTCCACTTGCGAGCTATTTATATTTTGCTGTTATAGCTAATGATCTCTGTAGAAACAAAGACGGCCAGACCATAATGAATAACCAATTGTTTGTGTGGGCCCTTCGCTTTTCCAAGGGGTACCACTGTAAAGCGCCGCCGTTGCTAAGAATTACAACAACACCGGAAAAAACCTGAGTTCATTCAATCATTTAGTCGATGACAGAAATAGAAAACCTGTTTACCTTTCTTTTCTAGGGTGGCAGAATTGTATAGTGAATGCGAGGTTTACAGGTAACCAGTGCTAACGCAGATGCTTTCATTATTCCATATCCATCACACTGTACAATCCAACTTTTACTTAATAGGGATGCCTTGAAGCAAAAAACTCCACATCCAAGTGAAAGTGACCCTTAATAACACTTAAAGAAGAACTTTAGCATTTTCCAATTTAGCTCCTTTTGTCATCTAAAAATACGTTCCAACATGACAGTAGTTTTCCAGAGCTTGCCACTTTTTCTTTTTCTTTAATTTCCTCCCAATTGTTCAGAAAATGTCAAAATGTCCTCTGACCAGCATTCCCCCCCCCCCTGAGCTTTCATCATATCATTATTTCTCCAACCACGTTGAACGTCTCTCCTTTTCATTACACGTCGCACTGCGGGCACGATTTTTCGTACGAACATGCCATTTTAATTGTATTTCTTTTTGTTATTTCTCAAGGGTACAACTTACTGCACGCTTAAATTGGTATGTATGCATGTGGGACTCGGCTGGTATTTGCCTCTGCCCCTCTTTTTGAAACAGCTGTGCATGTGAGCAGGACCTGAATAATGCAAAAAGTAATCAGGTCCAAAGCGAGACTATTATTCCCTTTTATGGAAATAAACCAGTTCACAATAATTAGAAAAAATGTGAAATAGAGACAATTTTTTTTAAAGAAGCATGTCTGTGGATTCTTCAGCCATGACCAGTGAATATCATTAATATGAGGAAGATGTACAAATATGATTGTCTATTAGATTAAAGCTGAAATAAAAGATAAATATACCATGACTCATACTTGTGGTGTCATCATGTGATACGTTTAGGCTCTATTACAGAGCACCATCAAACTAAATAGGTCATGTGTAGCAGGTTATCACCATAATCTCTAAAGTTGTCTGATAAAATGTCTCATATAAATAGAATAAATAATAAACCAACATAAGCTCACATCACAAGGTTTGGACTGCTGGTGGAAATAAGCTCCGCATGCCTGTAAGACTCCTCTCCACCATAGGGGGGCGGTGTGGATTCACTGCAGGAAGTGACGCACCACTGCATACCAACAGCCAGAAAATTCATCATTTCATCACACTCCCTTTTCTCTCCATCCATCCTCCCCTCCTGACACCAGCATCTCTGCAGCCGCTCTTTTATTCTCTCGCTCACATCCTGTTGTATCTCTGCAGCTAGCTGCAGCTGCAGCGCTCGCTTCCACTTTCGAATATGCAAATGCCACCCCTCTAGACGCGTTGATATTATCTCTTCAGATGATCAGACAGGGCACACTCTGTGTGTTTGTCAGGCAGCGTGCTCAGATCTCTGCAATCAGTGGGACTTACTTGTCTCTGTAGCTCCAGATCTGCTTTATTTCCTACGAGGATCATGGGGAATTCATCTCTGTCTTTCACTCGGAGGATCTGTCTTTGGAATTTATAGATTTCTTCAAAGCTGTAAAACATATCACACGGTGTTATGTGGTGTTTTCTGCACAAAACAGGTTACATAATGTTGTTAGCAAACATTCATTTTAAAATGCAAAAAGACCCCCCGTCCACATAAACACAACGATCACCCAGAAGTTGAGGTCATCACCGCTGTGAATCAGACTAAAGGGTTGAACATGGCAAGAAAAAGTCAGCCTCACTATGACAGAAAACAAAAAATGTTTGCATCTGAGGCTCGGTACTGTGCGCTGACCTGACCGTGGTCCCACTACAATATAAATGCCATGTGCACTTTTTCAAACAAAAAGCAAATAAAAATGTCAATCTGGGGGAAAAAAGGGCAGAATGCAACCGCAAAACCCAGGACGGCATTCAAGCCACAGGCCCGCAGACAGCTTGGTGAGCACATAGTAAATCTGGAAAGACTTGACTAATATAAATGGAGGAAGGAAAGACTGTTTACAACATAAACACTGGGAGGGGGCAGGGGAATGCAGCTGACTGCACTGCTGGGCAGGGACACAAAGACGGGGAGGATGGGGCGTGACGGGCCGACTACAAGGAGAACACTGCATCGTGCAACATGAAAAACATTCAAACGGTGAATTAAACTCTGATACAATGCAAATAAAATCCTTCATCATCTAGTTTTCAGGATATTCACGACATCAAATACCATTTTTGATGCTTTTCATAGTCTGTATTTGTTCTCAAAAGCCAACCTCGTTTGTTTTTATACGTTTTTATTCGTAGTGGCGTAGAGTCCAGCATAGATTGCCATGCGCCAGCGAGTCATGGGAAAACGACACACTCATGTGATCTCATCTCACTGACAAGAGCCTCACTATTTACTACTAAGTTGTCAAAGCTTTTCAGCTCCTACAACTTCCAATTTAATAGTCTCACTTTTTTGGGTGACTCTGAGGCAGTCGGTTTCCTGACTTTTATACAGCTGAGTCAACTTTTACAATATACGGTGCGGAAATAACATCACTTAAAATCTGTTTAATTCCTCATCATCCCGTTTTTTAATCTCATCTATAGTCTGCACTTTTATTGCTAGTGGCGGACTTCACTATTCCAGTGCTTGATTCGGCCGATCGCTGTGCACAAGGGTTTCATGGTCAAAGGATGAAAGCATGTAATCCCATCTCATTGATAACAACCTCACTATTTCCTGCTCACGCTCTACCTGAGTTTGTGTCACTGTAAAATCTAACTAAAATAGAGGAAACTGATTACCTCAAAACCAAGTAAAGTAGTCTAATAGTTTTAAGTAGCTCGTACAAGTTAAATGTAATTTCTACTTTACTCGGTTGCTAGCTCTGACTTTTTTAATGTAAAGTCAACTTTTAAAACTAGTGTTGGTTGCGCCGTAACCAGGCACACCAGTTTCTGTTGTATTTCTGACAAAGTAGTAACTAAAGCAGTACTGGCTTTAGCATTCAATCATAGTTGCTGTTCAGAATCCATCCTGTAACCTACACGCTGTATACTCTGTACTGGCTTGCTCCACATCGCTACACTGTAAATTGTACAAGTTGACTTTACTTTAAAGATTTAAAAAGGAAACCGATTACCTCAGAAATAGCAAGGAGACTAGTAGATTTTAAAAGTTTCAACGACTTAAAATCATTAGTCTACATGATTTTGGCTTGTTTCCACGATTTTTAAAAAATACAGATACTTTGTCAGATTTCTTATAGTGTATGGTAGATATTTCACAATGCAACACTCGAACACAAGACTGCTTTACATGATCGCGCCAAAACGTCAAATGGAAACATTACAGACAAGAGCTTTAAATAGAGGCGAAGGTGCACAATTTCAAGAACAGGATGAGGGAGGAAGCGCTGAGAACAAAAGCAAATGACAACAAGACAAAAAAACAAAACAGTGAAAGAGTCCGGAAGAACGAGTAGGCAACAAGTGAGAGTATCGGTGCAGGATTTATGGTTTTAGTAGAGTGAGAGGCAGAGGGCGGGGGCAGAGAGTGTAATTGTGAACAGTAAACAGAGGCGTGCAAACAGAGAAGAGGGTGAGGGAGAGGAGCGAGCGCGTAGCTGTGAGCTCGCACATGACGAGAGCTGTCACTCACCTTCCCCTGTCGGTGACCGAGAAGACGAGCAGGAAGCCCTCCCCTGTCCTCATGTATTGTTCTCTCATGGCTCCAAACTCTTCCTGTCCAGCCGTGTCGAGGACTAGAGAGCGTGCACACAAACACAATTGAGACAAAAATCACACACGCGCACAAATGACTCCCAGCAAAAAAAAACAAAAAAAACAGCAGAAACCTTTTTGGGTATATCCTCGAGTACAGACAGAATTTAGAAATATCCCTGCATGTGTGTGTGTGTGTGTGTGTGTGTTTACTCTGCTGGTGTTTGTTCAGCAGAGTGCACTTACTGTCGAGCCTGGCCGCCCTTTCATCAATCACACACTGCTTGGTATACGAGTCTTCAATCGTGGGGTCATAGTCGGTGACAAAGTACGACT
>OMLP01005200.1:28223-50759 GCA_900302685.1 Spondyliosoma cantharus | reverse complement strand
GGGAAAAGGGGGGGGGGGGGGGGCTAAAAGCGGGTGGTGTGGAAACAGGGGGTTGTTTTGGTAGCACATAAAAACGCAAATTAACTTTTCACTTGACAGACACATTACACACCGTATCCTGTGTGCTCGGGTTACAATGTTTATTGCCAGGCAGTGAATTGGTGTTATTCTAGCCCATATAGTGGAGTCACTTAATGGTAATCCAGTGCTATGCATAGAATTTATGTAACAAGTCCCAGCAGTTTGCGAGTGGAAGGCAAAGCCGGCCCTTGTCTCTATCGACACAGACTTTAAAGTCCCCTTTCTGTCCAGACTGTGAGAGCTGAAACAGGATATCAGCTCGCGAGTCTGGAGATTTATAGTTTATACGTTTGTAGCCAGGTACCTCATTACCCATTACCCTGTCCTAACTTGTGAGATGATACTAAAAACGAGCCGTGTCAGCCGGCCCGGAATTTGTTTCGCCGGGCCAGCCGTCGCTGTTCGCCCTCATTCCTCAAAAGATCGCGTCCTCCTCTCCCGCTCTCAAGATAAGAAGGGGGCTCCGACAATGAAGAGGATCTCGCAGCAGTTTGGAGGTTGTTGTTTTACCACTTAAGTGTTTTGGTGCCTCCGAGGCCATTTTATGCCCCGTTTGTTGCTTAACATTCTCGACTCAATGCAAATGTATCTCCGGGGTGTCGGGTTGTTTGTTGACCTCCTTGATGTGGCCTCTGTCTCTCAAGGTCTGATGCTTAGCGGATACTTGAGACTGGAGTATCTTGTCGTGAGTGTAAACAGCTGACGCTTGAGCACTGTGCTGGAATGTTTGTCACACAGAAAACGGCACAAACACAATCAGATGCCAAAGCCGCGGGTATCCTGCGCGCACTTGTACCTGCAACGGCCCCCTACTTATACAGACGCCGTTCCAAGGGTTAGGCAGTTAATGACTGTGCCGAATTTTGTAGCACCGAGCGCAACACTTGATCTCAAGCTTCACTGAAATTAAATGAAATGTTTTCCAGGTGACATTATTCTACTTGGAAAGTCACAATAGGAAGTTTACTCAAGGACTGAACTTAAACACGATATTAAGGGATTATACTCGCTTATTTTAAAGATATAATTTGTAATATTTCTGCAGTAAACTGTCTAAAAACAACTAGACTTTGGTTCTATGTTTTTGTTGAGTTGTATACTCAAATACACACACTGATACTTGATTTTGGGTGCTGATTCTGATACAGATATTAGGAAGTTATACATTCTGATATCTATATATCCTCTGATAAGCACATGTTTTGGCGATGAGGTGTAACAGAGGCAGGATATTTTACCGTTAATCAAATAACTTCATTGTCTTAAATTAGATCAGTGCACTGAAATTATAAACCTTGCTGAGAATTCGAATGATCCCAAGCCTCTTTTTCTGCATTATAATCTTGATAAAAAGCTTCCAAATTGGGGCATATCTGGCAACACAAATGCCAACACTGATGTACTGTATCTGTGACAGGCCAAACTTTGACCAGGGGGAGCATTAAATGCTCCTCACACATTCACACATCAGTGAAAAAATCAGGTATTCTGCATAATCTGGACTTTAACATGGACTCTTCATATCTTAACTACATTTATCTGATAATGCTAGCCTTTTTAAGGATCTGAGCGCTTCTTCCACCGCTGATGATATAACCGAATTCAACAAACTCACCAGTCAACACTCACCCAACCGCTCCAGCATGCATTCAACCCCCGAGGGCGACTCTAAACCTTCAGCAAAGCCAATGTGAGACATGAGTAGCGGCGTGGGTGGAGGATGCAAGTATATTTGTAACTCAATACTTTGTCGCTGCGGCAATTATTGCGCTTAGGAATGCGAGATATGAGAATCGGGGCTTTTTTATGAGCTGGCTACACGATGTAACACCCGTCTTTATACAGGTGACAAGTGTTTGAAACTCCGTCAGAAAGCGTGAAGAGTTTCCTGTCTTCTCCTTCTCTTCACAGCACAGACGCGGGCCCACGAAGCAGCGGGAATCCACAATGGCCTGGAGGAGATGACATCATCCCGGAGCAACTCTGGCTTACACAGTACAGTGTGTTCTACAGTAATCATATTGCCATGTCATTCCCCATAAGCTCGGACCATTTAAATCCTTTAATTATACACCAGCAGCACTGAAGCGGTGTTTACCGTAAGAGTCCAGTGTACCTAGTTTTGTGTTGTACATTGAGTCTTATGTTAATAAACTTGTGTGGCGGAAGAGCCCTGCAGGCGTTCACAGCCACTGTAATGAGACTGTGTTTAGTCTGGAGACCATGTAGGACTAATGCTGATGGATTGTATGGCTGCAGGTCAGGTCTTGCTCTCACACACACTACAGTAGGAGGAAGGGGAAAGTTTCATTTGCAAGATTATGAAACAATCCAACATAAAGTTATTATTACCGTGTTGATACGAGCTACGGGAAAGCTACACATCATTGCCAGTGCGGCACAAAAGGACGACATTGTTTGCAATCCCACTGGCTTTTAGTGGTGGAGGAGTGGGAAAATAGTTCATCAATAAAATTGAGTTGCTGTAGTCAAACATAAAGCCTAAACAGCATCAATCTCCGAGAAATACATTCTGTTTATCACTTTTCACTAAAGCAGTTGATTTTCTAAGAAGTACGGGACAGTTCCCACTGAAGCCATGTGGCTCTGCTCCCCTGCCGACCAGCCCAGACTTGCCCCCGAAGGAGATAAGATAGTGTTGACTACAGACCACTCTGTGTGGATGGGTGAGGGGCCTCCGCTGTGCTTAAGGGGCCAGTGTACTCCATCTCGACTGCTTGTCAGATGAGGTAAATAACTTTGGAAACCTCATCAATCCCTCACCTTTTCTGACCTTTGGTTAGGGGGCGGTCTGTGTCCGAAGTTTCTAACAATTTGACATTTATACTTACTTTTGAAAAAGGAGACACAGTTTAAAGGTCCTATTTGTGAGAAAAATGGACTTTTGAGTCACATTCTCAACTCACGTAGGCCGGATCGGCCGCCATCCTAAAGCATTCAGATTCAGATTCAGATTCAGAATACTTTATTAATCCCCGGGGGGGAAAAAGGAGACTTTTCTTCAGAGGAAACATGGTATTCTCATTTTCATTTTCAAAATTCTATTTTCAGTTACTACAAGAAAAGGTTAAGACGATTAAGTGCTCAAAAACCCTATCAGTTTTGTCCCCGCTCTGTCTGAAATGCTCTGTTTTAGCTCATGTTTCTTTAAGGTCCCCCTTCCCAAATACCCAGTCTACTCTGACTGACCCAGCACAGCTAACAACAACAGAGCAGCTGTGCTTAATCAACTCTTACGTGCCAAACTATAATGAATTATTGGGAATACGTGACACGGTGACATAGTGCGATGTCACAAAGTCACGGAATTGAAGGCGAGACTACTGACGAGGCATGCACGAGGCGAGAGCTTCTGTTGTTGTGGACTTTGACCTTTTTAACTTTCGGGATCTTTACGTGAACAAGATCACATATAAATCACTGGAGTAAAGGAAACAGTGAAAAAGCATAACAGCTAGGTCTCCCTTAAACTTCTCTCTTGGCTCTCTTCATGCAACTATTTCTATCACTTGTCAAGTAAATAAGACTGTGATTGTCTTCCAGGAAAGACTGTTTTAAAATGTGCACCGTTATCTTCAGCCAACCTTTCCCTTTTTCTATGAGTAAGTCCTCTTGGACCAGGTTTAAACATGTTTGATATCTGACACGGTCGGACAACGCGTCTTAAGCATCGCCTCTTTTCTAGTTCAGCAACCCCTGAGTCACTCTCAGTCGCATCCTGTGCTCTGAAGTTTTACTGGTTTATGATCTTTGCACCACTGGTCGAGCAGCGACAGTTCAAAGCAGCATGACAAATTGAGAATCCATGCCCTGTGGACAAATCTGAGGCAGCATTGTGTCAGGATCTTGAGGTTTTTATAATTAGCAGGTAGGATAACCAGTAATTTAAGTCAGGAAATGTTAGTTTTATTTATCTCTTGATGGCTTCCTCAGGTTCCTGAAAGTTAATTAATTCCGCTAAACTGTCTTTTACTAACATAATGATCGCATAATGGCAGTTGCAACCAGAATATAGTCTATCTGTCCTACATTGATGATGATCACATTTATTGTGTTTCCATTCCCATCTAATAAGTTTTTATGTTCCAGAACAACTACAGACACACATTTCCACTGGAAATTTCCTAAAAGCCGATTTTATCCTTTCATTTTATTAAATTTGAAACCAAACCTCACACAAAGAGTCTATATTATACAAATGAATGAATGGCTTGCTTGTCAATCATCCCTTGCATGTTACTTTTTCACAGATAAATCAACGGATTTAGTCACAAACTGGTCGGAAACAGCATTGTGAAAATCAGCTGCATCAATCAGGCTTTAACCTTGAAAACAAAAAAACAAGAAGAAATGGACCCATGTGGAGACAAACACCTGAAGCAAATCCAAGCATTCACTCTTGTTTGAACAGTGACCAGATAAGATAGCTCAAAGTTATCAGCACAAGATGAATTCCCAGAGGAACCCCCAGGAGGGGTTTCATCAATGTAGTGGGAGGCAGAAAATCAATCCCTCACACCACAAATACTGACAAATAACCACCTCAAACTAAAGCAAAATTAGTTGTACCCTCCATGGTTTTATTCAGTCAGGAATCAAAAAGTCTAAGATGTAAAAGATGCACAAAGATAATACACAGCAAATAAACATTGTGCAACTTTGTAAACATAATCATAATCATGTGGGCCAGAATGAAAACATACTTCTTTCCAGTTGTGGGGCCAACTGCGGAATCAGACAGACCAGCTTTGGGTGTATTTTTCCACGATCATTCATCACATTCATTCATGTCTGTTGACATAAAAATGAGAACTTGCCAGTGTTGCCATTTTTACACCAAAGTTACCACATATATGCAGGTTTTTAAAACCCCTTTAACTCCCCCTAAAAAATAAATGATTGACTCTGAGATGAATTTGCCTTGTTTTTTTTATTTTTCTGGTGCGTCACGTTCAATGTAGTCTGACAAACCGGGTGTCTGTCATTGGCTGGCTATTCTAATCGGCCCTCTCTTTCCTTACACTATCTGCATGTTAAGTTGGTAAACAATAGGGTACACACAAAATGTTTGCAGCTACTGAGGTGCGAGTAAGGAATGAATCAGAAACAACTTGATAGTTATATATGAGAAGTAATGAAGGACTACTCAGTAACTACTCAGTGTGATGTTTTACTTTACTTGAAGGCACACAAAATGAGTTACTTATTAATAAGTAATCAGTAACTAATGAGTCAATTGGGTAACTACACAGAATGATGTTTCACTTTAATTGAAGGTACACAAAAAGAGTAACTAATGATTAAGTTATTGGTAATCAATAAGTCATTACTAGTTTGTGCCACTCAGCAACTGGGTCATATTTAAAAAGGATCAACTCATTAAGAAAATGGTCGGTATGTCAATTCTCAGATATTTATGAACTAATCATTACCTAATGATTGATTAATGTAGTATCTCACTGTCTGTTCTCCAGTAACTATTATAGTATATACTGTAGCCCTGAAATCACAGTTATTCAGGAATTACTAGTGAAACAATTCATTAACTATCAATTTGTTCCTGATGCATGCCTTACTTGCTCCTCAGTACCTATTCAGATTTTTGTATATCTTATTGTAAAACAAAACAAAACAAAAACAACTTCCGAGGTCGAGACTGAAGAGCTGAAAATGGGAAGTTACCCTAACATTATCTGTACGAACAATGCGAGACTACAATCAACATCACAAACATGCCAGAAAAAAGGAGACAGTGAAAAGCAGCATGGTGGCCAGTGACAATATTACGTTATATACTTTTACTTAAGCCCCTCCTTCAACTCAATGCTAACCGAGCGACGCTTTGAGTGCTGCTTGAAGTACACGTATGGAAAACTATGTATCCTTAACTTTAACGCGCATCGTAGCTCCACACCAGAGATGATGCAAAATTGTCCATCTGACCTAGGGAATAGTTTGGATTGTACCCTTTCCCACTGAAGACAGAAGCCAGATGTTAGTGTGTGTTTTTATAAAAGGGGTATATTAGAGAAAGTATTGTCTAGTATGGAGATTTAAACTTCTTTAAATACCAGCTAAAGTCTCCAGAGAAGGTCATTTCAATATCAACCTTCATATGCCGCCTCAATCGCAAGTTAAGTTTTTCCTCAAATGTATTTATGTCCTGAGTGTATGTCTGGAGAGACCAATGGCGCCATAGAAAAAGAAGAAAACTTCAATGGAGTCTTGTGACTTCCTTTTTACTTTGCATTACATATGCACATATAGACTGGTATTTTCCCTGGCATTCCATCCATATCAGAGCCTCAGTATGTCCTCTTCCATATACTGACTCACTGCCCTTTCCTTCATGTCTCTTAAGGATTTCTTAGACAGGCTTCAAGAAAGATTTTCATAAATGTCCTCTTTTGCAAATCCTCCACAACCCTCTGTGTGCGCTGAGAGCTATCTCTATCTGAACAGTAAAGGTCATTGGAGGAGACCGAGGGATATAGAAAAGCTAAGCTGTGTGCATGGGAGAGTGTTTAACAACTATCTAGAAATCAATAATAGAAGGTTTGATAATGAGTGTGTCAAATCACAGTCACAGGCTAACTCAGGTGTGGCGAAGCTTGGAGCTTCCATCACACTTTGGTCTCTTTGGTGTCTGTACAGAGCGAACAAGTTAGACATCTGGATTTCTGTAAGATTTAGATTATTGTATAAAATATTCAGCACTTCGAGTCAAGTGTTACATATTCTTGTATGTAACAATAGTCACAAACTCTCACCCCCTCACTGCATATAGCACCGTGATTAGACACTGATTATGTTAATATGCATGTATGATTTTCTCTACTGATTATGTTAATGTGTGGAAGTAATCTACCTCCTTAAAAAAAAAAAAAAAAAAAATGAAGCCGGCTTTGTAACTGCGTATAAAATATTAATAAAAATCTGATACCGTCAACACCAAATCTCCCATTTATTATTCCAGTCTCATGGGGTCTTTTTAAACTGAGTTCCAGTGTCAATAGAGGAGCTCTGGATTACAAGATGAGAGCTGTAAGACAATTCGGATAATGAGAAGGAAAGCAAAGTTTCCAAGAAACCACGGAAAGAATGAATTTAGTCATGAAAGTGTGAGCGGATTAGCCCTTCTCTTATTTCCAACATTTCCTCTTTGATACATCCCGACACTAATCTCATTATAAGTGTCTGTCAAGCATACATGACAATTCATTTTAACAAGGTAGAGTTTCCTGCTCCCTTTAAATCCACAGCCTTCTTCTCAAATGAAAACACATGAGAGGTTCCACTGGAACAGACACAGCCTAACAAGGGAAAGGAGAATCCAACTGAGCACTTTTGATCATTTCAAACTCCGGCTAACAGGAATAGTTAAAAATGTGTTTTCTATTCGGTTCACTGAGTTTTCCCGGTGAAAAATACCCATAAAAATCTGAATTCCATAAATATTCATGCAGGAATTTATTCCTTTATGTGTATTCTGTCTCTTTACTGTGAATCAGTGCTTGGCGACTTCTATGTGGAAACTTGCTTCTCATTTTTTAATCCCCATAAGATCAGTGAAACCATCTATAAAGACTTGTTATTGTGCTTTCTTATCGATATCAAGAAATATTGCACTCTTACCATGAAAGTATCTGAAGCTCATAAGCGGCATTGTTTTCCAGATAAACCTGTGGAGGAAGCAACACATAATTAGTGTCTTGTTAATTGGGGAGAGCCATTATTGGGTACTTAGTGTGATGCTCAACTAAAATGTTTGCCAACAGGACATAATGATTTTACACTGGGTGAATGTGTTTTGTGTAAGAACTGCCTCCCTTTTTTCTTTCAACAAGGAATGTGAAAAATATCCTGAGGCGTTATTTTTGAACTAGTTTTATATAACAAGCTGATTGCATAAATATTACATTGGCTCTCTGTCTGCAGCCTATAGCGCACTGCATCTCATATCACGTAACTTGATAGAAGACGGTGGCTGTAATACGCTTCAAACTAACTGTCGAGATATATCATGACCTGTGCGATCTCTATCTGTCCATCACTGCGGTAATCTGACCAGAACGGATAAATACTGTGAAAGGTCTTAAAGCACTCGGAAGACCAGTACCTTAATCATGGCTAATCCCTGGTAGCGAGACATGTCTTGGGGGGGACACAGGACGGACACATCACCCCAATTAGCTGTAGCTATAGCCTTAAAACCCTGTCATTAGGAGCCCGTAACCTTCCTGTCACTCACCGTAGCTGCTGCGGCCTCTACTTAGTGCTCCGTTACAATTTGTCACATTTATGCACAACAGTCATGCAGATCTGAGCACATGCTATGCACAATGACTTCAGAGAGTAAATGGTGATACTGGGAGACGAATGCATATATGCAATTTACAGTGATGCAAATTGGACATATGCCATGTTGCTTGCGAGTGTAAAACCTTAATAGGCTGATTTATGTACGACATTCCTCTGAGTACTGATATGTCCAAGTGCCCACACTGTTACGCCATGTTCAATAAACTCCATGGCTGGCACGTCAGAATTATAAACTCCCCATTTCTCAGCACTGTGCTTAGTGTCTGGTTAGGGTTAGATAAAAAAATAAACACCTGGTTAGGGTTAGGACGTGATCATGTTTAGACTTGAAATACCTGATCTGTTGCCAAGAAGACGGCTGTGAAAATTTCCCAACAGTAAACAGAAAGTGAAGTGGTCTTGAGCGGTGGTCTCTCAACTAGCTGTCTCGCTTTCACCATGTCCCCCCACTGCTGATGTGACCCAATCACCAGAACACATGAAGTACATTTCAGCAAAACCACAGACAAGTTAAGTGTTTATTTTGCACCTTTAGGCTTCTATAGGTTCAGTTTTCAATTTCTCTCGTCACAATGATGTACCTATGGTTTGGTTAGGTTTAGTCACAAAAAACACTTGGTAAGGGTTAGGAAAATATCGTCTTGCTTAAAATACGTGTTTTGCTCCCCACAAAAACGGCTGGGAATATCTCTATTTCCTGTGAAACAATACAAACACAGCTGGAAATTCTCCCGGGGTTTCCCCACAAAACGTGGTGTCACACTTACAAATGTTGACATGCAGACCGGGGAACTGCGGTCACCAGCTTTACTGCCTGTAACTTCCTGTCACTCACCGTAGCTGCTGCGGCCTCTACTTAGTGCTCCGTTACAATTCGTCACATTTATGCACAACAGTCACGCAGATCTGAACCCATGGCATGCGCAATGACTTCAGAAAGTAAATGGTGATACTGGAAGACGAATGTGTACATATAAGTTTCAGTGATGCAAATTGGACGTAAGCCATGTTGCTTGCAGGGGTAAAATCTTAACAGGCTGATTTATGTATGACATTCCTCTGAGCATTAATTATGCCCACGTTTTTATGCCACGTTCAATAAAATCTGTGGCTGACGTGCTAGAATCATACCTGCGAATGAGACATGCATTTCAGATACCTTTTCTTTTGGTTAATGAATGATAGGGAAACATGTACATGCATTTCCAATGTCCATATAGCTATCAGCTCAGTATGCAGATAGGGTCCCTGGTGTTTTAGTGCGAGATAGTCTTCGCAGGCTTTCCCTGGTAGACAGTGGAGCATTAAGCGTTATCTTGGAGAAAGCACTACCATTAAGCCTGCAACAATAAGACCAGGGTCAAGGATGAAGTTGAATGACAGCTCAGGATGAATATAATTTCTGAGGAAGCGATAAAGAGGGGTCTTGTACTCACACTAAAAAGCAGAATAATAATTTTGTTCACCAGGTTGTCTGCTCCGACACATTTCCATTCTTCGCTCCATTCTCGAGTGAAGAGGTCAGATATAAAGGAGGACAATGACCAAGCGGGTGAGATTGATGGCGCAGATGAACAGGCCAGCGGAATCTCGGCTAAATCAAAGCTATTCACCGTTAATGAAAATAAGAGAGAGACCGCACTGTAAATCATCTTATGGTCTAATGTATTAGTGATAATGAATTCACGCTGCCACATTTAACCTTAGTTTTGCAATTCATTATATTTGAGATTAACAAGGGAGGGAACTTAAGTGAACTGTCTGCAGGGAATTACAGCTGGGGCCTCATTGTCAATCAAGGATTGTGTTCCGATGTCTTTCATTAGGGTTGGAGGAATTAAATAAGACTTTCTTTTAATGGCGGATGGCTCTCCCATTTAACGCTCCTCTTGCTCTCCCAAGATGGTTAACTCTTCATTACCCAAATTAAAGGCATCCATCTCTGTTGGCTCCTGCCACATTGCCATGACCTCTACCTGTCAAAACTTTCATGTAAGCGCTTGAGTGATGGATGATACCCCCGAACCCCATTGTCAAAATTATCCAGTGACTGTCCAACCCTCTCTGATCCATTCAATCCATCTCCCCAGGCTACGTGCCACCAGCTATGATTCAACAATGAAGCCGAGGCGCTAATTTACTCTCACAGAAATTAGAAACTACCTTTTAATTATATGCCTGGGAGTGTTCGAAGAGTTCACGTGGATCACCCCCAAAGCTTTTAACTCGACTTTGTGGGGGCTGATCATTTATATTCGTCAAACGTGTTATTTCAGGGGTCGTTCAACATACCTAGGACCAGAGGGAATTTGAGAAAACCATCATGAAGGAAACTCTTGAAATCAGTGTTCACATGTGAAGGTCACAGCTGTTGTTAGAGGATATGATCAGAAGGACTTACATGACGCAATGCAACAGAATGCTGAAATAAAAGCCCCCCAAAAAATCTGTTTATCAAGTCTGAGCACCATCGAATAGTGTAAAGGGACTTGATCACTGATTTCCTTGACATATGCATGCGGAGCTCTGATCAATAGACGATATGCACTGTTACCGGTTCAGCTCTGCAATTGCATCATGCTCAACTGTTTACACACAGTCTTTGTTGACAAAAGGAAACACAGTTCTCTGAACTTCCTCCCTCTTTTTTCCTCTCTATTTGCATCACCTTCAGACACATGTAAATATTCAAACACATGCCACACGTCATACATAATACATGATATAAGTGGTCCCATTCTTGTCTGACCTCTTGTCCTCCTGCTCCTCTCCCAGACAGATGTAGATAACGCTCCAGACACACCTCACTTCCTGAGCGGAGAGTTATAGCTTCCTGGGAGAGGCAACCGGCGTCCCCTGGAGCCCTGAGGAGTTCGACAGCTACCTATGGAGAGGGCACGTCTCTGACTTGTAGACCTGCTCTGAGGCTTCTCCTCTCACTTTGAGATCCTCCGTGTACCTGTCAAAGGGTCAAAAGGGTACGCTCGGTGAAGACAACAGGACTGCGTTCGTGTGTCTGTGTGTGTTTGTGTTTGCATATGTGTGTACGTGTGACCCCCCTGGTGACAGATGCCAGGCTGTTTATGTGTGAGGTGTGGGAGTGCCGGGTGGGCAGGTGGGTAGACACGCATGTGTTTGCGAGTGCATGTGTGAAGAGGAGTGTGTGTGGTTTGTTGTGGGTGGGTTTGAGCAGTAGTATAATGTGAGAAACTGCACTTGTCAGAATGTGCAGACATGCGTGTGAATGTATTTGCATATGCGGGCATATGTGTGCGCACGTGTCCGTACTTTCGCACACTCCCTGAGTTTAACTGCGCCGAGAGTCAAATGAGAACCTGTTAGCAGGCTCCGTAAACACCCAAACCCAAAACTGTGTCCCAGAACCAGAGCATAACAGATGGGGGGGAGCTGCCGCTCTGGCAGCCAAGCAAATGATGAGCTAATCGTGGCGAAGGAGGTGACCATAGTTGGTTACAGCTTATTCAGGATTATGACTCAATCATGGAGGCTTATGGCACTTAGGTAATTATTTAATCAAAGAGTGGACGTGTCAATAGAAGTCGACATGAGATTAATTATAAGTCGGGGATGACTTCAACTCATTGTTTTTACTGGTCCTCTCTCTCGACACTGGCAGGATGGAGAGTTGATGGGATCATTGGGAAGGTGAGTGACAGCTCTACTGGAGCAAGAATAATCAGAGTGGTATAGTTAACACTAAACCCCCCTTAGCAGGGATTGAGATCAATACAGTGCTATCCTTGATTAAAATGTTTAATTAGCTGTATTAAAGTGCAATAGGAAGCTAAGGAAAGGAGAGAAAGCATCCCTTCTCCTCTGTGTATGGATCAGTGGGGATCTTAAACATCAGCTGGTGTCACGAGCTAACTGTTGCTCTGCTGATCTACCACAGCCCATTACTGGTGGCTCAGGGAATATGGAATAATGTGAAGCTATACTTGGATTTTGCCAGCCCAGTCACTCACAGAACTGCTGGCAATGCGAGAGTCTGCAAACAACAGACATATTGAAACACGTTCCTTTACATTTCAACTTAACATTTTTAAATTTCATTTTTCAATTGTATGTCGTGAGAGCACTGTGCTTAAGGTCCTGTTACGTTTAGGCACAGAAACCACCTGGTAAGGCGCAGGAAAAGATCATGTTTAGGCTTAAATGTCCACTTATTAGAAATTCAATTTTTTATCTCAGTCCCAACTCATCAAATAATGACGCTTTAGGATAGTGGCCAACCCGAGCTACAACGCCAAACACCGACGCTTTGGGATAGTGTACACCGACCTGCGATGCCACGATGTCAGTATTTGACGATTTGGGAAACCCAAGCCGTCAGTATTTGACAAGTTGGGAAAGAGACTCAAAAATCAACTTTCGTATAAAGCGGATCTACAAACATGGCTCAAAAATGGCGCTTTGCAAATACCCTGTTCTGTTGCCCTGCAGGCGACTGCCAAATATCCCTACAGTGGCTAAATTTAGGTGCTTTTGTAAACAGGAAGTAAACTGGACTTGAACTGTGGTCACTGGCTTGGCAGCCTTCTGGCCTGGAACGCCACCACCATCCCCTCCACCTCCTGATATGGAGGTCTTGTAATTCACATGTGACTGGCGACTGGGCTGGCTGATGAGAATGTCAGCTCATATCCATGGAATCTGAATATAATATTATAGAAATATGAAACATACAAATGATTGGTAGCCACAATTGCAACTAGGGTGATTTTTCACCTGTCAGAATGAGTGTGCATTTGTGTGTGTGTGTGTGTGTGTGTGTGTGAGCTAAGAGCCGGGTCATACTAGAAAAGAGGGTTGTTTGTCCGACACGTTCGGACAAGTGCAACACCGTGAAGTCATTCAAAGTGTTGTATTCACTTGCTCACATGAAAAGTGACAAAAATAGCTGTGCGAAGAGTGAAGAAAAAAAAAAAGGTCAATCAACCAACACAGCTGGCCAATCATTCCCTGAAGTGGGTGGGTGTGTGTGTCAGATCGCAGGTTTCGGTCGGACACAGGCCCCTGTAATCCTCTGTCGGAAAGGTGTGGAGGGAGGGGCTTTCCAGAGCTATTTACTTGGTATTCTGGCCCCTTAAGCCGTCTGTGACAGCTATAGGAGAAGAAGCAGGCCAGTGGCAGCAAAGGGGAAGGTGTATGAGTCACTCAGCCTATCCTTAGTAACCTGCCATTATTTATAGCAGACTGAAGGAGGATGAAAGGCACTGGAGAGTTCTCTCTTAGTGATCTGCCAACAGCTTTCTACTAATAACTGTCACTTCTAAACGCATAGGGGCTTTCATGTCGGCTGGAGCGACCTGATGCTCACAGATCGCGATGATGATACACAAAATAGACTGCTCCCAAAACTACTACTCAACTTCAGACACATGACCCGAGGAAATGGCTGATTTAAGCCCAACGTCGTGCCAAAAATGTGCCTTTTTCTTTGCGTTTCACTTTTTTGGTTGTTAAGTTTAAGTGCTTAAATGAGTCGTAGGGGCCCTTTCATGTTTCTTGTATCATCATCCAAGTATTTCACTTCTCTAAGCAGCTTTCATCCCAAGGGGGTGGAATGTGGCTCTGTGAAGCTTCACGTGTGCTGATTCTTAGGGATTCCCCTCCATGTGTCTCATCCAGTCCCACTGTTTTATTTGGCCGTTGCCGAACAGGATGTGAGATTTACACCAGCGGAGAGAAACAGGGGCAAGTTGAGACACAAAGATGGACGTGGCAGTTAACTCCCTGATCGTGTCACCAGAGAAGAGAGATAAATGGTGAAAGGAAAACAGGCGAGGGGAAGCTGAGTATTTTTCTAAAAGGGCTGCACGGAAGTTTCTAATTATATCCACGCTGAGACCTGTAACCTCCACCGCGCTGACACAGATTCGCGCGGCACCTACGCACACACGGCTGCAGAGACCTGACCTCTGTCGGCCTCGCGGTCCCCTCCGAGCAAGAACCAAATTAGACGGCGAGAGGAAAACTAATGTCCCCCGTCTTTGCGGCTGTTAAAGGCCAGTAATCTCTCATTTACACTGGCATTAAGGAGAGGCAAGTTTCACACTAACATACTCCTGTCATTAAGATAGCGAAGTAGAAGAGAGGGGAAGGTGTATGTGTGTGTAAAAGGGGTTGATTGAGGGCAGGGCTGTCATGCCTGGTGATGTGGAAGCTAGGCCACGGAGCCCCCAGCCCCGGGCGGGCAGATGGTAGGGTGGGCAGCGAGGGGCGAGGGTCCCCTGTCTCTAATTCTCAGCTGCACTTGTAAGATATGCGCTATGTATGAAATGTGTTGGCAAGGATCCACGTCCTTCAACTCCTCATGTACCCCTAGCGGCTCCACCCAAGCCAGCTGTGTCTGTCTGAGCTCACTGGGCTCTGACAGCAGGGATCAAAACAACATGTGAACCAGCCGTGACACCGACCACCATCAGAACGAGCAAGCAGCCACGACAAGGTCTCCCACAGCCGCATCACAAAGAGGTGAGGTGTGCTACGAGCAGCGCCGGGGCGTTCTGGACGCGTGTTTTGCGTCTCCATCAAACACGACGATGGCTAATGCATTAGTCAGCCGCCGTGTCACGCTGTGATGTTGCTGAGCACAATTAGCTCTTTGAGCCGCGCTGGAAAGCAAACGTGAACCAACACGAAACCTCTGAGAGCTTTGTTTTCCAGATCAAGGGAGAGCTCAAAGCTCGGCAAAAAAACTTTGCTACCCTTTCTTTTTTTTCTTTTTGTTTGAAAGCGAGTGCACACACTTACAGAAGCATACCTCAGAAAGACAAGGAGAGAATGAGAGAGAGGAAAGACATGAGCTAGTAAGCAGAAGACAGTGAGAGGAAGATGAAAAAAAAAGTTTGAGGAGCGCGCGTGTATATTGATGGTTACCGTCAAGTCCATATGGGCCAAAGACAGGAAGCGTGTGCTTTCCTGTTTGATTATATTGGAACAGAAGACGCTCCGAGACAGATAGGGATGGTAGAAGTATTAGATAGACCTGCTTATTTTAACTGCCGCACAGGTGTTCTCAATGAAGAAGCCCATTCATTCAACCCATTTAATGCTGAGGGTTATAAGAAGAAGGAGGGGGATGAAAGAATAATATGAGAGGAAAAAAAATAAAAAGAGTGAGGAAAACATCAAAGCCCCCGACAGATGAAGTTTCAATCAATTTATAAAATGCCTTTGGAATGAAGTTGGTCCCTGTTGCAAAGGGGGAAAAAAAGTAGTTCCATCCTTTGAAAGTCTAAATCAGTCTAATGGAAATGGTAAGGAGGGTTAAATTTGTGCAACCTGTGCGAACTGCCTTTAATATACATCAAAATCTGTTGTTAACAGACCTCGCTCTGCTTTTCGCCGCGGATCCAAACAAAGCGAGGCGACGTGAACGGAATCCAAAAAATTCTACAGCGTCACAGCCCTCACTTACTTCTGTCACAATTGCGGCCAGTTTCTCTTGGCAGCCAGGTATCGTCAGCAGCATTTGCGAGGTGACTGGAACAGATAATCAGTTGTTTAGCTGTCCTCTTCTTCCCACAGGAAGGAGCTGACAGCTTTAGGCCATCGCTTAGGTCACATATTAGAGGCCTGCCGCAGTACCTTTGTGTCCGCACGCACACGCGCACGCACACGCACACGCACACGCACACGCACACGCGCACACACACACACACACACACACACGGAATCAGCCAGGGGCGAGTTTTCAATTACTGCCAGTGCTAAGCAGTCACCTGGGAGAGATGTACCATGTTTGAGTGGAAAGGCATTTCCACCAAGGTTTTTTTTTTTGTTACCTCTTCTTGTCCCAGTTGTGAGACAGCTGTGAATGTCAGGCACATGATCAGAAGTGACATTAAACAAAACATCAAATGTTTCCTCGCTGAACATTTACATCACAGGAAATGATCAAGGAAAGCCTGTCTGAAAAGTGAGATTTTGAAACAACTGTTGAATGAGCAAAAAAGGTTCAAGACGGAAGGCCCCGAGGACAAAGTTGTCCATTTTGTCAAAATTAAATCATGTAGTTAGTGTGAAAAACTGAAAGTGCGGCAACATGAAGGGAGACATCACGCCCTAAATCAACTTAAATACATAAAAGACATAAAGTGTTGTTGCCGTGGTCGCGTCATCACTAATATATGTGAAATGTGCTTTTTTACATTTTCAAAAAGGAGGAAAATGGCAAAAACCTGTTATACAAACTCACCACCCTCACCATCATTCACATATTTTTACCACTGATAACTAAAACTGCATTAGGAATTTATGATGATGCAGCCAGATAGGAACAATAACTTTCACATATCCACCGACTGCCAAAAATGCGACCCCTGATCGTCACATCAATCATTTCATGTCACTTTTTAAAGGTGCAATGTGTAAAGAATCGGCCACTTGTTGAATTCTTACTTAAAACAAATGGAGAGCAATCACTGAACAATCCTCCAACAATCTGGCGTAAGGAAAAAATGTAAAGATACCCTCTCTGTAGCAAAAAAAAAACATAACCCCTTTTTTCCCTAGAAAATATCAGACCCAGAGAGTAAAGAAAGTAAAGCTTTATCAAGACTACAGAATGAATAGCCAATAGGCAGTTTTCATTGTATCTCATTACAAAATTGAGATGCTGACTCATTCCACTACTGCAGACCTGTTATGTGCCGAGCTCAAAAAAGAATTCTTACAGAAGAGATTGTGTTGTCCCTTTAGATATCTGCCGGCAACCAATGCCGGAGAAAAAAAAACTGCTCTCTTATTCTTGTAAGAAATAAATAAATAAAAGACGGCTGCCAAGTTTGAACCAGGCTGAAGTCCTGGGCCCAGAGTGTCCCCGCCACGCTGACACGCTAATAGCCGCAGCAGGTCTCCTGTGTGTGAGGTGACATGGACAATAGTGAGGAGGTAAGGACTGCCAACAACAACACTGCTCCCTGGTGTGTGTGACAACATGTTGACCCCTTTGGAGAGCCTGTCCTGTACTGAGACAGACCAGTGTGTGTGTGTGTGTGTGTGTGTGTGTGTGTATTTGTGCGTTAGGGTGTAAGATGGAACCTGACAGGAGTTTAGCGCTGATGACCACCACAGCGAGAGATGGCAGCGCTCCTCCTTCAGGGAGATACTGTCACTCTTCTAAGTTTGAGTGTGGGTGTGTGATTGTTCTTCCTGGCTGAGCTTCTTGGAAAACGACACACTTCAGGTTAAGAATATCAGAGCACATCTCAAAATTGTGGTTGTGAAAAAGAAATTCTCAATATGTCTTTCTGGTCATTTGAGAGTCCATCCACTGAAATTCTGGTAGGATCAAAAATGAGAAATGACCCTACTTCTCACTCGATTCATTACCTAAGTAAGCAGTTTCCTAATGAGTTTATGGTCTTGAACCCTAATATACATCTTATACAGCTCACTGTCCATTGTGGAAAGTGTGGTCACAGTAAGGCTGGGTTTCACCAACAAGGACATTTGTCTGCCCTGTATCTCTTAATAAAAATGTTGCATTATTTAGAAAATTAAATGTGCATTTGACTGAATTAGTGGAGCCTTGGTAGCACATATTCTTTGATAACACAGCCGGGAGGAAGAGTGTTCACAGCTGCTCCTCTGATCGGTCGTCACAGCCATGGACCAGCCCGCTGGTGTGAAAATGTCTTGAAATGTCTTCCTGTCAAGACATGTGCTCTGTAGTTACAGTCACACCTTGAAGGAGGTAGCCTTGTTGTGATGGAGATGTAAATCCCAGCTGTGCTCGTCTAATGTGCCAGTCAAGCCGAGTATGTGGAAATGTGAGTTAACCAGCTGCACTACATTTATTGGCCATTCTGCTAACGGTTGCGGTAGCTAACTTGCATGTGTCAGTGCCCGTGCGCTCTAAATTCATCATTTCAACAAATGAAATGTCCATATTCAAAAAGCCTGGTTGCATTTTCCATTACCAACAACATGTTGAAAAGCTTCATAAATGCCACTATACACACTCTGTCATCTTTGAACGTGCTGAAAGTTACGGATTGCAGCTTTAAGGCATCTTCATCATTCAGCTCTTCTCTTCTCCCTCTTCTTCTTCTTCTTCTTCTTCTTCTCTTCTTCTTCTCTCGGCTGATGTTTGTCCCTGGAGGTGCTCTCTTAATGTCTTTGACTAAACTTCAGCCAGTCTTGGCAGTGACGGTGCCCCATAGGAGCACAGTTGAGAGGAGACCAATATGATTGTAATGGAGGGTTTGCGGGCAGGGTCTATCACACTGTGTCACCTATAAAAAGCACAAAAGCCAAGTGGCGGGGTGCATAACACTCCTGGCTACAGAGATTTAAGAAGAAAATCACATAAGCTACTCAACTGTTCTATAGAGACGCCGCAGAGAGAGGGGACATTTTCATTTTTGTCTTCCTGTTGTGTCACACTCACCACTGATGCAGTGAACACCGTGGTGTCACATTAGCTGTGGAGGGGACTTTTTAGCATGAAAGCCATGTCGGAAGTCTTTATTTTAGTGCCATAATGAAGAAAGTACTCATTTGGAAGCGTGTTAGGGTAATTTAATTTGACAAAATCTTCTGGTCTGATGAATGCAGTGCCTTTATTTGCAGTGACTGAAAAATTTCAGTGCCAGATGATTGATTCTGTTCAGATTAAAGTGCATCAGAAACAAATCTTAATTGCATTATTGACGGTGTAACAGATTGGAAAACTTTTTTTTTCATAAAAAATAGAATTTCAAAATAGCCTCACTTGTCTCATTTACAGCAGTATTATAAAAGGCAGGATATAATTACCCCTAACACAACGCACCTACTTGATATCATCCATATCATTAGCATTGCAATGGCAATACGCAGTGTGAAATGACAAATAACACACTGCATTAACACCATGTCAGCTGTCGGCAAGTGTCTTAACTTATTCCTCGTATCTATGCATCTGTGTACATTATCTATGTGTGTGTGTGTATGTATGTATGTGTGTGTGTTTGTGAGGCATCATCACATGCTGCTGCCCCTGAGGTGAGTGGATGAATGAAGGCTGTAAAGAGGAGCATGACAGCTGTGAAAGTCACAAGGGGAGTCCGCCAGCACCATAAAGGAGGCAAAGTTTCCCCCCTTCTGGGTATGACCTGAGTAGGCCTATATGTGTTTGTGTACTCACGCGTGTGTTAGTGGACATATCTCTGTATCGCAGTATAACTTAGTGTACATTGTGTTTGTGTTTTTTTAAAAAAAAAGACGAACTGAATGTATGCATGCATGCGTGAGGTTGCTCCTGAAGCTAAACGCCACACACTGGAGTCTATTGTGGAGCCTATCAGCACTCTATTAGAGCCCCACATCCTCTACCCCCTCCGCCGCATCAACAGCATCTTTCATCGCCGCCTCTCCCTCCCACCTTCACCCCTGAGGGAAGGCAGTGTGTGTGACCGTGCGTTCGTACCCTCTGGAGTTCACTTCAAAAGCTGGTGGTTTCAGATGGGTCAGAGTTTGTGAAATGCTGAGACATGTTTGAGATAGATAGATAGTTCTGTGTGTGCATGTGTGTGTGTGTGTTTGCAGCACAATGTTCGAGGATCAGGAGATACAGAGATGACTTTGTGTTTTCCTGTCCAAATGTCGATTTCACACCGCCCGCGTTTTGCGGCTGCTTTTCAAAGAGGCCAGTGATCAGCTGTGTGTCATGTGCTGTTAAATTTAGCCTGGACAAGAAGTGTTTTCTGTTCGTCCTTTGAGATCAAATGATACAAACACTGTTCCGAAACACGCTCCTCATGAACCAACGCAAATCATCCACTGTCCCTGTGGGTCACTAACCTTAGGCAGGAACTTCACTGTTTTAAGGGCTTACTATTAAACTTAATCGGTTAGATTTATCTATCATGCCCGGCTTTTTCTCAGAATGTCTCTTCTTCTGCAACGGGCTCTTATGGATGCAAGTTGAGGGTTTGAATGGTAGGCCCCTGGCCCCTTCACGTTGACAGCACGGCCCACTGGCTATTGTATTGTACAGAGAGGCTGTAATCCATTTCATGGGACAGTGAAAATGAAAGCGGCCCTCACCAGTTGGCACCCTGCAAATTGGAGAATTAGCTTGCCTTTAACCTATTAGTGATCTGTTTGTCTTCTGCTTATCCATGCCTGTCACTGTTAAACACACACACACACACACACACCCCTCCATGCAGAAAGCACTCAGTCTAACCTTAAGATGAAGGTTTATGACTTCCAGTGAAACATTTGACCTGAATTTTTTAAAGAGCAGTAGATATTCATTGATTTATATTGAGGGTCTTGGCTTGCTCTATAATTCCAATGTGCCCTTCCAGAGGCTACATCTCCGAGATGACCAGTTTAGGCATTGTATAGCCTGCTAGCATTTGATTGGCTGAAAGGGATGGGGGGCTTGAAGGGTCACACCATGTGCAAATTTGATATCTGAAATATCACCGGACAGGGAGGAGCCGATCAGCTGAGGAGTTAATCGGTGTGCTGACAACGGCAGCAATTAGCTTTCCTCCATGGCCTGTTTGTGTGACCTAATGTTGTGAACTTTAACCCATCACCATCAGTTCACCAAAAGGTGAAGCTGCTGTGCCTACTGACATGTTGGTCTGACAAGTGATGGTGCACGTCGACAGATTAAAAAGTACAACACCAGGAAATGAACTAGCGACTGAGTGATTACAAGTGAAACATAGCGTTACACAAAGAAAGTCTGCAGTGTTGCTGCTGTCGACCCGTTCACGTTGCCCACATCCACAGATGAAAAAAAACAAAACATTTTGACAATTACATTACAGTCCGATGTGCTTTTTTCAGGCAGCTAGCCTGTTTGCCAGCTTACATGATCGGCCGCTGCAACGTGATGTTGTGTAGCCTTTCTCAAATAGTTAAATCCCAAAAGTTAAGTCCATACCTCAAACGGGTGAAAATCCAGTCTTCCTCATTACTTGGCACCAATAGAGAGGAACTTTTTCGACAAGTCTAATAGGTAGTAAACTAGCTCACCAGTAGCAACCTGTTACGGTAGCTACCTAACGTCACCAGCCTTTATATTGTGGAAATAATAATATTGAAAACAACAACAACAGCAGCAACAACAACAATAACAATAATAATAATAGTCATAATAATCATAATAATGTCAACTGGTGTGAACCATGTTAGCTAGCATTAACAAGCAAGCTAACTCTGGCTTCTGTCATCTGTGAGCTAGCAGCCAGGTTGCTTGCAAGAGTAAAAAAAACATGTTTATAGAGAAACTTTTATAGAGAAATGTGTCATACTGTGTCATTATTTACACTAGCTGGCATCTACTTTTTGGTATTGATTGGTAGACTAACCTGTGCTGGGTCCACAAACTGAAAATGCACACCCAAATACAAACACAACCTCTGTGATCAGTCGGGATACGTTTCGTGTTCAGTGTAACTAGAGCGTAACGTTTAGGATGTTCAGGAAATGTAACCTTTGAAAGTCAACACATTTGGTCATGGGTTTATTTAAAAACTAGTTGGTTTCATAAGATCTTAGTCATTCAACATTTAAAATTGCCCCCTCATTTGTAACAGTCACTTCATCATGACGAGGAGTTATTTGCATCTCTGTGGTAAAAAATGTCATTTTTTTTTTTTAATCTCTTCCAGTAAACACATCATTCTGACTGATTTTATGTTGGATCACTACACTTTGAATCACAGGAACACAAAGATCCCATGTTTTTCAGAGCTGAATATAGCAAAATATAAAGGAAAACATTTCTCTTCTGCAAAACCACTTGATTAATTTAGTCAGTCACACTTTACAGTACAATTTATCAAATGTAGAAGTATCTCCCACTTTGATTATTTAGTGAATCATCAATATTTACTCTGTTATAAATTAATACTTTTTATGTCAAAAGATGCAAACCAAGAACTCATTCTATGAATTTGTGTATGAAAGTTCGAGAGATCAGTCGGTTCTTCATCCTCCTCCTCCTGAATGTCTCACCCATCCCTCCCCTTCTCTCCCTGATCATAATGATCCAGCCCTTTTTGTCTGTGGGATGTCATGTGTATGTTTCTATGTACTCTCTGTTTGTCTGTGTGTGTGTGTGTGTGTGTGTGTGTG
>OMLP01005200.1:4985-25344 GCA_900302685.1 Spondyliosoma cantharus | reverse complement strand
TTTGTTTTTTTTCCGTCCTTCACCCTTAATTCACCTCTTGCCCCCAGGCCCAAAACCATAACCCCATGAATGGGTGCATGACCACACACACACACACACACACACACACACACACACACACACACGGACAGAAAAATGCGAAGAAGCGGCAGCTGAGGTAGATCAGCAGAAGGGGTGAGGAGCGATCCAGGCGGCTAATTCAACAACAGTTATCTGTGTGTGTGTGTGAGAGAGAGAGAGAGAGAGAGAAAGGAGAGACTTAAGGTGCAATCTTGTGCAATCTCCTTGCCCCGGGTCACACATATGTACTTTAGCACCAACGTGCCGAATCAGCCACCCATCTCTCTGATTGATGAGCTGAGTGGGTGCATCTCGTAGAAACGCTGGTCTCGCTGCACACCTGGGATCCTTATGCAATCCGAGGTGAGGCTGTGTCTTGCAGGAGATAGAGAGAATAAAAAACAACTTCAGAAGTTCTGCTGGCATAAATACATACATATGGTAAAGTGCTATTTGCAGATTCACAACAGAGATAGAAAAGCCTCTGAGCCATAGTCTGAGGTAAGCAATCTAACAGATGTCAGATTCAGTTTTTCAAATAATGATGTACTACTCCACAGATGGTGATGAAAGACAACATCAGAGTATACATGCATCCATAAGTTAGGCATTTGCCTAATGAAACGTTGAAGTATAATTCTATTTTATTACAACTTGAGTCTTATTTTCTCTGCTTTGCCCATTACTTTTAAGGGTTATGATAACAATTATTGCACCAAGTTGATTGCTGAGAGCTGTGAACACAGTCAGACAGGGCAAGACATAAGTGTAAGACAGGTGGAAATAATCCAAAAGTTCAGCCAGACTTTATTTCACAGTAAGATAGTTGTTATTGTTAAGGTTAGGCCAAAAAGGGAAGACACTAAGGCAGGCAGGAAGATGTCACACAAAGCGCATCTTCAATTTAATTCATGCCACTGACAGTAACCAAAATTCATCTTTAGGCACTTGAGCAGGCAACGGGACACCCTATGCAGAATGCATTGCACTGCTTTCTGCATGGACAATGAGTAGTGTGAAAACGATAGATCCTGTGGACAAATACCTTAAGACAAAAACACAGGGTTTAATAGACATGGCCGAATGAAAAAATGAAACACAGGTGTACAGAGAAAAAAAGGATGGGAAAAAAGACAAAGAAGTGGAAAGTCACATGGGACATATGTAAAATAAAACAGGAAATGATGAACCAAAAACCCAAACCGTGACAGCAACTCCTTCCTCTGGAAATATGTATCAGATGACACCTGCTGATGTCACTAGAAAGATGCATCACACGTAATCAGGCCATACTCTGTTTTAATTATGTTCCCCATGACAACTGTGTTCACTTTTCTTTGGTGAGCAGAAGGCGTGCTTTGGACATGGCTTTGCCAGCTGTGTGTTACTGAAAGGAGAAACATAGCTGAGACCTTTTTTAACATGCTGCATGTCATTTTCACTCTCAACAATCCTGAATGGTGTCCAGACTTATTGGAGCTGGGGTCCCCACAATATCCCCACGGTATCTAGTTACATTTTTGAGGTAGCTCCAGAGACTATGCCGGTAGCTGCCACTCATGCAGGTGCAGCCTAACCCCTGAACGCATATAAATGGGGCTAAACATCTAATGTAACAACATCTGGCAGACAAGCCTTTGTTGTCTCAAATATGCTAATGTTGTCACAAATATGCTAACCAGATAATAACCAGACTTCTTTTGAGTGATGTCAGCACATTTCCACATTTTAGCAGCTCTCATGCAGAGTACAATGGACAACTACTAGATAGAAAGTGGCCAAAACTCAGAAAACAAAAAAAAACCCAGAATGAATCTTTAATATTTGCCTTTATTAGGTTGTCAAATAATCCCCTAACATGACAGTTAATCTTTTACAGTGTTGGGCAAGCTACTTGGAAAATTTAATGAGCTAAGCTACAAGTTACTCTACATTAAATTAAGCTTCACTACACCGAAGCTACTCCCGAGAGAAATGTAGCAAGCTAAGCTACAGCAACATGGCAAAAGTAGTTTAACTACATCGAAGCTATTTTTTTTTTATATTGGAACAACTTCATTCCAAGTTAAAGCTATCTCAGTGATCAATAAAACTTTAAATAAGACAGATAAGCAGGCAAAAATGTTACATTCAATTGTTTATTAAACAATAAGCTGTGCTCTCACTATTTTGTATATTGTATTCAACTATCAATGCACACTTAATTCTAACATCCATGGACAATCATGCACCTTATTACCACATCAATATCCACCTGACTTGCACTAATGTACAGTAGCCTACACTGTAACATATTAACATAATTAAACAGTGTATACTCAGCAAATAGTATACTATAGTTATAGTTTCGTTAAGCTTCTCTAGTCTGTATTTCAGCTTTTATATTTATATTTAATATTTGAGTTAGTCTATTTAGTTATTGAATATAATTCAGCCTTTAAGTGTATTTATTTCTTTTACCTGCCTAATTGTTTTTGTATTTTGATTTATGTCAAGTAGCTGTAACACTTTAATTTCCCTTTGGGATTAATAAAGTACTCTATCCATCAACCAGTATCCCATATAACTGTCAGTTTCAAAACTGGTATTTTTATTAGGCCCACTCTGCACTAGTAGCTATATCTACATACATTTTAAGCTAATAATTTTGACTAACCACCATACTTTGGTTTTGTAGAAATTGCATTTTTGTTGTACCCTCTGCTGGTTAAAAATGACTAAAGTAATAATTCAGAGTAATGTAAACTTTTCAAATGTTTCTCTGTTCCCACATTCCCCACATCTTACCTCCTATATGTAACGTTACTGTATTTGTTTATTATTTAAGTTTGTCCCTGTTAAATTCGTCTCCGTCCTCCTCACCCTCTGCCATCTTTCCATCAAGTGACGTAACTCACTCAAGCTCACCTGTCTGTATTCCTCTGAAGCACAGACGTTGTAGACATCAACACAAGGATTAGTCTGTGATGTCACCGTCATACGGAAGTGCTTCTGTCGGCTCCACATACATGCCTGTGTATGGCGGCGGCGTCACTGTTTGATCCTTTTATTTCAGACTGTGGCAGAAATCTCTGCTGCGCTGAGCTTCAGAGATGTTTGCAAAAATGTAGCTTGTGTGGACACTACCGCACTACTCAGTCAATAAAAGAGCTAAGCTACGGAAAAGCTATTTGATTCAGAAAACAGCGACGCTACCACCACGCTACTGAGAAATGTAGTTAAACTAGTAATGCCGCCGTTACTGCCCAACACTGATCTCTTAGATGTGGTCTGACACACCTCCAGAGGACCAACCAACTGAATCCTCCTCGTCTCCCCTTCTCATTACAGTGGCTGCTGTTAAAAAATAAAAAACATACAAGGGGTATTCTCGAGAGCCATGGTTTAGTATGTCCTTTTTGGGCCACTGTAGAAACGCGGCAGTGAAACAGAACGGACTAATCATGAATATTATATTCCAATTCTGCCCTTAAATCCTACACACTGTACCTTTAATATGGTTCTTTCTGAGCATCAACATGATTAATTGTAACCAACACTAGTGTGTCTTTGCTCAAAGGATAAACCTTCACATTTTAACATCTCTTTATAAAGATATTAAGTTATAGAAGTTGTAGTAAATCTCTTCTTCATGTCAACAGGAATAACTTTACAGCAGGAACATGTTGTGAACAACACATGCCCCCCCCCCTTCGTTGCGTCCGTCATAGCTACGTCCTTGCTCATACACTCATGTAATTGCAACAGACAATCAGATGCCATCTTTATGGGCGCATGGTACAACTGTCACAAAGTGTAAGGGCACGATGCAGCGCGGTCGATAAGTCCTGTCAAAAGAGCTTACGACACGCTAACGCTCCCCTCACCACCACGCGGTGTTGATTGTTCCACTGAATCAGTCAGCGAGAGACGAGGGAGTCCTCCTGCTCTTAGCAGATGTCGCGGCCGATGCGTTTCCCTCTCTCTGATGTTGTTAATAAGAATTAATGAAGGGTGGTGCCGGCTGTGCGGCTGTTTGTTGCTGCGTGGGTGGAGTGGACGACTGTCCTTCTAATATGTTCAGTTAACGCAAGGCGACAAAGGTGTTGGGAGAGGATGAGGAGGTGACATGGGTAAAGCCTGAACGTTTGACTCTTTTCCCTCATCATGAAGAGACAGCAGTGACCCCTGCTCCTGCAACTTTTGGCTCACTTCGGATCAGTGACTGCTGATTTTTGGGTAAAACTTCAAACTGAGTCCATCTTGCCGACATAATCTGCTCTCCATGGACACTTAACATTGTGTATTTGTGCTATTAGAGGCTAAAATCATCAGCTCACCAGCTTTTTAAAGGTTAGATATATTATATTTTGACCATTAATACAGCAGCAAGCAACTATTTATTGTGTAAATATTTAATGGATTAATACATACGAAAATGGCCGTATTCACATAGCAGCCATTTTCCTTTGACATAATGCTCAGGGTGGGAAACTCAGATGCTTGGAAAATGATGATTGGTCACCATTTCACAACTTTTCAATTGATCAGTAACAAAAAAATGATGATATATTTCAATTTAAAACAACATATCTGATAACCCATCATCCAATGTTAGCATCCAAACACTCCCAAGCTAACGTTAGCACAGTACTGTGTAAAACCACCACAGTGATGCTAACTAGTTGAATGCTAACGTTAGCTGTTATAAGAGTTATCAGATATGTTGTTATACCTTGAAATGTGGCCCCATGTCTGACAGTCGTTCAACATTTGAGTTTACCACCCAGAGCGTGGCATGGGATTAAAATGGCCATTTGATGCTCCATGACTTCCTGAGGAGGGAGTGATAGAACACTTT
Organism: Spondyliosoma cantharus; assembly: GCA_900302685.1. Taxonomy (NCBI): domain Eukaryota; kingdom Metazoa; phylum Chordata; class Actinopteri; order Spariformes; family Sparidae; genus Spondyliosoma; species Spondyliosoma cantharus. Next base: position 20,444 of record OMLP01005200.1, on the reverse strand, counting down.
TTTTCTTCCACAATCCCAATCATTTTCAAAATGGCCGCTGGGTAAGAAATCTTGTACTAAAATATGTTCCTGAAACATTTGAAATGTGAAATAATGAAGTGACAGAATCTTATTTAATATTTGAAATAATATTTAATCATATTTAATTAACACTGCCGAATGTTGCAGTTTGACATGAGCAAGAGTTTCAAAGCAGGACACAAAATGGTCGTAAACCTTCCTCTTGTTATAGCTAAACAGAGCACTGAATATGTTTCCGAAAAGAGAAACAGCCACTGCAGTAACAGAACGTTTTTTGCCTTTATTTGAAAGTTCACGTTGGTAGGTGACAGATGATGACGCACAACGAGGATCCCTGCCAACTGCATGTCACAATGCGAGACTGGTTCAGTAAAGTCTTGATCACAATCTGTGTAAGATTCTACGAAATTGCACTTTCGTTGATACAAAGGCTGTCTTTAAATTGTTAATCAGCAAAAATGTTTAGAATGTTCCCTGTTTTGAATTGAACAGTAAATATTTCTAATGATTCTCTCACATTTCATGACCGTCACCTCCCCCTGTAGTGCAGTAAATCGAGCACCTTTAAGCATCTTTATTTATTTTTTCTAATCCTGACTCTGTAATGCTCAGATGACTTGCTGATGTACAGGAAATAGGGGCACCTAGGTGCATGGCCTCTTTGGCAGTGATGTAATATGATGCCAATTATTTGTGTGTATTATTATTTATTCATCAGGAGTGTTATGCGCATTCCTGATTCCTGTAATCTTATTTTGGTTGTTTCTCATTTGTTGGTTTACTTTTGATCCGTGTGTGTTTAACTTAATAACAAAGTTGTCTGGGGCAGCTCTTCATTACAGTGTTTATGGGCCTTGACAGCACTAATACCTCTGGATTCTGCAGGTGTATCAGGTCTCTCTGATGTCTGTATTGTAGGAGTCATTAATAAGGAATGTATGGACACATGAAATATCATTTTTCTCAGTTCTGTGTAACTTCAAGCACTGTTGCCTTAATCACCTAAGTTTAATATTCTTATTAAATAACTTTTCCCAGCGTATTCCACCTCTGCCCTCTTTTTCGCTGCTGGAGAGAGACAGAGAGAGGGTCCTCTCCCTGCCACAGCTCCATGATAAGAGATGAAGTCATCAGTAAAATCTGATGATAACCCTACCTTATTAGACCTTCGACCTCTCCCTCACCGGGCGGTGGAGAAAGGTCAGCGGTCAATAAGGCCGCCGCAGGCCTGGGGCACAGCTGGTAAAGTGGGTGGGTCTTGAGTGTTCAGGTTGGAGGGCCACCCCTGCAGTGTGCTGCTCCTGTCGCCTTCAGAAGTCGGTGGGAAGGTCGTCTCTAATTGGCGCCTCTGTCCCGGTTACCTGCTGTGGCCTCATCGCTGTGCCTGTGCTTTGACTGCACTCAGGTTTGATCAGGGAGGACTCTGACTGTGAGGCCCAACCACTCCAGCATTTTGAGATTCTGCCAGCAGTCAGCAGTAAGCCACATAAGGACGGAGGAGTTTCAGGATGACTGGCTAATCATCGCTTTGTGTTAGGCGGTCGTAATGGTAACCCTTTATAAGAACCATCATTAATAAATGTTTAATCTGTATTTATTTAAACTTTAGTTAAGTTATTTCACTGTTAACAATTACATTTATAAAGCATTTGTAACTTGCAACTTTATAGTAAACAATTTCTTAATAGATGGTTTAGAGGGCATTTCATGGTTTGTTAGTGGTGAATTAAGTATGAAGTTTAATTTACTATACGTTAACCATTTATTGTTGATGTCTATCATGACGTGTTACCGCTGTAATCATTCTCAAGCACTTTGAAGAGTATCAAATGATGAACCAGAGGATGACTGAAATACATTGACATCAAAGTTGACCAAAAAAGAAATTCATCCACTGGATACGTTTGCTTTTTTTCTCAGTTTATCTGAGCGCAGGTCACTTTTATCAGTTTAATTTCCATCTTTTAAGTTTTTTCAATTCAAATCTTTTTTCTTTTTAAACCTGCTGCTTTCTTCTAATAAGCCCATTATGGCTGTTTTCAACTATTTCTATTTTCTATGACTTTATTCTTCTACTCCGGTACATATTGTACTTCATACTCCATTACATTTATTTGACAACTTAAGTTACCTTTCAGATTTCTTGCTGCATCGGATTCAATTTTAATTTACTTTATTTTATTAGCAATTGGATAAAAAAAACAAACAGAAAAGATAATAAAAAAATGCTGAATATCAGCAATCGGCTGACCCATAGTATACAGGATGTACATGATGTATTTTTAGGTATAATTTACTTAAGTAGATTTATTTAACCAATTACTTTCAGCTTTTCCAAAGAATTACTTTTTTATTGGTTGTATTTTGTCTTAACCTATATTGTATAGATATTTGAATACTGTCCAAGCCAGTGACATCATGTGTAATGTTATGCCTGTTTAAAAGAATCTTTTCATGGGCACAATAAGAGCTGCATCATTCCTTTACAGTCAAGTTTTTTGTCCCCTGGTATCTATAACAATAAAGGTTTTATATTTGCTTTTGGTCTGTGACAACGGCATCATCACAAACATGTGAATTCAGAACGATCTGTCCAGCTGCAACTTATGCGGGCAAAGCTTCATTATTTACACCTCACAACTAGGGTCACGTCTGACGCTGCACATTCGAGACAGCATTCCAACCAAACTTTAACAAAACTGAGAGCACAAGGCCTTCTTTAATGGTAGACCACATCATAAACTGCCCAGACTAGTCACAAGGCTTGCTCAAATGACTGCGAGCTGTTTTTATCCTTCACATCTTCTTCACAGTGCTTGCCGCAAACACTCAGCGAGCCTTTTCTTTACGCAGCCTAACTGAACGACGGCTCTGTCTTCTGGCTCGTTTACGCAAAATGAATTCTGGGGGAATGCGACAAGAACATAGTGAAAAAGATCTGCAGAGAGGTTCAGGGGTTATGAGCTGCGAATGCCTTTGATTTATTGGCATGGGGTGAACATCATGGTTACATCAGATGACATAAAGCAGCAGACGGGAAAAGGTATGTAGAGCCTATTGGGGTGGAGGAAATTAAACACAAGGCTGAAATGGTATTTTTTACAGAATAAGACAATAAGGAACAAGAGAAGCAATGGGGTAAACACAAAACTGAGTGTTTGTAGAGTCGACAGTTATTGTGCTCAAAGACTTTAGTGTGTACAAGTAACGCTTTGATTTATACACCAGCAAAAGCCTTGAAAATTGGAATTTGATCAATAGGAGCTGACTGAATAGACAATTCTCTAACCGCACCACATGTTCAGACTGTTCTTTGTTTTATTTATAATTACCATTTAACATAATGCGAGTTTACAGGTTCTGCCACCACCGCCACGACTAAACCTGTTAATAGTGCTAACAGCAAACATCCAGCCAGCAGCAGTAAGGCTTTCAGACGAGCGGATCATTGTTCACATGTCACAAAAAGATCCCTCGGCCTCTGGGTGCTCTTTTTCTCTCTCTCCATGGTCCCTCTCTCTCCAGTAGCCCCCCGTGGGAGCGTGAGGGTTGAAATGACACACAGTGGCTGACTGTCGCCCACGGGCCTGGGTTCTGGCCTTGGCTGGCTGGATCTGTGTGGCAGCTGGTGAGCCCGCTGCCCTCTCTGTGGCCTGCAGCATCAACAGTGGTGGTAGTGGGACTGATTGGAGCCTCACTCTGATCTCTGACTCTGGGGCTGACGCTCAACTGCTCGCTGCTGCCCACACGACTGGTGGTGAGGAAGTGGGACAGAGAGCGCGGATGTAATCAGGAACACACACACACACACATAGAGAGGAAGAAAACTGTCCAGTGAAATGGCTGAGAGTTGCATGTGAAAAACATAAACACCAGGGTCCTGATATGGCTGTGAGCTGAGAGAGGCCGACTCATCAGGGCCCCACTGACTGTGGTCATTATGGGGTTAGGATTTTAAACAGGCGACCACACTTATTTTGACAAACTGCTGTTGAAAATGCATTGATATGGCACGAAGGAAGCTGCGTTTCCTAAGGACATAATGTACCGCTAGTTAAATAACATCTTATTAAGTCTTCTTTGAACCTGTAATACTTGTTGTGGCATATTCAAGGCTCCGATTACACAAAGAATCACCATTTAACCACCATTTATAAATAGATACACCTTTTCAACAACCTAGCAGCACTTCCCCTTCAATGCAACCCGTACAGCATTCCCTTTGAAAACAACCTTACAAACGTCTGAATGTCCCACACAAATATCCAACCAAAAAACATAAAGGATAGACATAATTGTCACAATTGAGCGCACTAGTAACAGAATAACGGTTAAGACATCAGACTTCTTTTAAATAAAGTTAGCAGGGTTGAATGACCAGAATTTCATGCTTCCTCTCCCAACAATTGAGCCAATGGCACTGAACAATATAATGATTAAAAACAGACTTTGTTTTTAAAAGCGCATGATTTTTTTTTTAGCAAGGAATCCCTTCATGGAGGTTCAGTGCCTCATACTAAGGTTTTAGTGTTTTTGCGCTTTACAGATTTTCCCACAAGAGCAAACAAGACAGTGTTCAGGTATGTGACCAGGACTAAACATAAAAGGCAGGAATCATGATCCAAAAAAAAAAAAAAAAAAAAAGGAGATCTTGGGTAAAAATGACTATGAGGAAACATCCTTAAATTGTGATGATGATGGTGAAGATTTCACCAAATCATTTGCACACATGAGATTGTGACGAGTCAGGCTGGGTTGGTTGGGTGGGTGGGGTCAGGTCTCAGTGGTGTCTGCCGGTGTAAATTCTGTTCCTGAGCACAGCTACCGGAGGGAGGTGGTGTCGGATTCCGGGGTAGTGCTGAATGTGGTCAAACCATCGTGTCACGTTTACATACTGCTCCTTCTCCTGGATAGCTAAGTCCACCTGGCGGAGAGAGGAGAGGGTGAGGTCAACACTGGTAAATCAGTATAAGTATATATCATTACATGCTGTTGTGCATTTATACTTCATGTACTCAAACAATGCTTCGTCGATTAAGTGATTAATTGATCAAAACATTTTATAGACTTAATTAACTGATTAATCATGGGATATTTTGTTCTGGTATTGGTGTTGGATACAACTATGCGTATGTTGTTCTGACATTTAAAAAAAATGTTGCTCTTATTTTTATTTTACCCAGAACATTAAAAACTGAGACAAAAAAGTTCCTCTCAGTCATACTGATCAGAACTGTTAACTTGTGATGCCATATAGATCACAAGTTAACAGTTTGTACAGGGTCACAATTTTGTATGATCACAAGCCAAAAAGCCTGGAAACCCCTGACAGACTTTCATCAGATATAAAAAGCCTAAACCCTAAAAAACCCTTAGATAAGAAAATTAGCTGGAAGGAATAAATGATTCCTCTTATTCAGAACTTTGGTAACTGGAAGGTTTACTCCCCTTCAATTACTGAATCAGGAACTGAAGATGTGTGCAGTGACAAATGTTAACAAATCATGGCCTCTAAACTGATAACGACAACTGCTCAGGTCTGAGGAAAGTCCCTCTGTGGAGCTCTGCCCAAGTTGCTCGGACTCTCAATTCGACAAATGGCGTACAATATTCTAGTATCTGCCTGTGATTTACAACTTTGTTTCAAACAGACATACTTTCCTGATATTGCACAATGCAGGTGGCGAAGCATAATACCGAAATGCATCAGGACGTCTTTGGAAATTTTTTTTATTAGCTGTGTGCATTTTCATCATCTAATTAACCGGAATGTGGACATTCCCCACACAGACAACAGTCCAGCCCAAAACCATTCTAGCATCAGTCAGGTTTAATGTTTGTGTAATGTTGTTTTCCATGAATTGAACATCAGGACAGGCTGCGGTTAAGGGTTAGGCTGGCTGACCCCTTGTCCCCGAGGTTAAAAACCACACTGATTGCAAACCAAAGTGACGCTCCTCTGCCTGGTGGCGGGGGGCAACCTTCCATCTCCGCCACAACCACTGACATCTCTCAACATGTGATCCCCCCCCTCCCTCCATCTCATTCCGTCTCTCCCATTTCTGAACTCACTTTTTTGGAATCCTTGAAGGCATAACAAACTTACTTGTCCTGGTCTGAGGCTAAAGACTTCACTTTGTGCCACATCACTTTATTTCACTGAAGAGAAGTGAGAATGTGTTTATAACCCGTGTGTTTATTGCCAACTTGTTCTTCATGCCCTTTGGCCAAATGACTGGTCTAATTGTGTGTTATGCACTGTGACAAATTTCTTATTAAAGTTGTGGTTTGACGGAAGTGAATGCTGATAGGGAAGGAAAAGGGTGGATGAAGGGATGAAGGGATGGACGAATGAGTGAGTCTCTGGTTAATCGTGGTGAGAACAACGCAAAGCAAATCAATCACATTTACCCCTGAACATGCAATCTTTGAAAAGCTGAGCAAAGGTTCATTCATAGTTACATAAATCTTTAAATGTGTCCATGGAGTGCACTTAAATGAGTACAAGTTTAACTGAACACTCTAAAAATCATATTCGTAGACGGCAACCCTGAAGCTAACCTAATGTAAGGATTTAAATATTTTTTAACCCAAAACCTACGATAAATGAATCCAAACTAAAACGCTTCATTGATAATTTGTAAACTATTTAATCAAATGCCAACTTTTTTGATAATCGAATAATCAGTCTGAGCTAAAAAATCAAAAACAAAGGTCAAAATCATTTGATTACAGCTTCTTAAATGTCAATATTTCTTTATATTTACACCTCTGTGACTGAATATCTTTAGGTTGTGGACAGATCAAGACATTTTTAGGACATCTTGAGCTCAGGAAAACAAGACATGATTGACGATGATTTTCACTATTTCTTGACATTTTATACATGAAACAACTCATCAATTAATCAAAAAAAAAAAAAAATAGACATGCTAATTGACAATAACCGTTTCCGCCCTAATCCAAACCATTAAGAATCCCCAAAATTCATTTCACTAGGTTGAAAATGACTTTATGTTTCAGCCACACATCACAGTTTAAGTGGTTCTAAGCACAAAAAAAGTCTGAATCGTGACACCTAAAAAGGAGCAGCAGTGAGAGAAAAGATGACTTACTATGAGCGGATGGATTCCATAGTACATGAAAGTATCAGCTATGGTGAGCTGGTTCCCAGCCAGGTAGACCTTGTCTTGCAGGTAGAGGTTGAGGTCCTGCAAGAATAATTTCCACAACATAAAAAGCTTTGCAATGCAAATGAGGCTGTTAATTTATGCGTTATGGAATGTATTCCCATGTAAACACACTTGTCTTCACATGGCAGATGAATACATTATACATTAGGTAAGAAAATTATGTTAATATGAATAACTAATGAAGCCTCCTTGAAGAGAGGAGATGGTGTTTTTGGTCCTATCGTGACTTATTCTGCATTTCACGAAAGGCTGTTGTGGATTTATTGTAAATACTCTTTTATACTGATGTTGAAAAACAAACTTAAACAAAAGAGAATTAAAAAAACAACAACACAATCTTACTCTCTTGATGAAGGCATGACAGCAGGTTCGTTAACCTATATATCTGTGGGTGCGTGAGGTACACGAGTCTGGATCCTAGCTTGCATGCGTGCGTGTGCTGTGCTATGTGGCTAGGAATAATATGTAACCTGAGGGGGTATAGCATCTCTCCCCATGACTGGCGACTTAGCACAGATGCTGTACAAAACAGACTATTTGTTTACTCCGCAACCAAATGACTCCAGCTCTCGCCTGCAAGTCTAATGAAGCTGTCCTAAACTTGGGCACCGTTGTGTGTATTCCTCAGTCCATGTCTGTGTGTGCAAAGTCGTGCATGGAAGTGCTGGTCCCAGGGGAAAGGACCATCTTTAGCACTTGTACATTGTGCGAAGGAAACACTCCACGCACACAGAGCATCTTGGGGGCAAATGGAGTTATTGTGCGGCAAGAGTGGGTGATGCCAAACAAGGCATGAAGACTGCAGACTTCCTCCCTTTCCACAATCAGATCCTTGCTTTTCTTAGCCTACAGCCATGGAGCTGAAGCCCAGTCGAGCATCAGAGGAGAGGCAGCTCCCCTGCCACCCCCACCCAACACATGGACCTCCAGACCGGGGTCCTTCTCTACCTACCCCCACGTTAACAGTGCACCCATAACTGTGAGCAATCATTGATACATTCAGATACAACATTGCTGGGAGAGTTTGCAGCAGAATTTTAACGTGTAAAAACGGAGTTGGGGGCAAACAATTTCAAAAATTAAAAAATGTGAATGACAATTTGTGTTTTTTATGGCCTTTGGGTGGGTCATGTATGAGCTTGAAAAGCGCAGCTGTTCATTTTTACATTATAATGGAACTAATAAGCAAGAATACCAAACAAGATGTATTTAATATTGTAATTTATATTGCATGCATGCAGTTCATTGCATGTCTTTGTGCCCATTTCTTTCTATGTACAGGTACTCAAGAGACCATTTATAATTGATGTCTTTCCACATATCTGACTCTAACATTACAGCTAGTTTAGTGCACCAACAAAAATGTTCTGCTGGCCCTAAGTGAACTGTTGATGAACTCATGATAAAGTAATATCAGAATACCGTTAACACTTGAGGACATCTCAAATGAATGAATGTTTTCTACCTGTCACATTTACAGTGACTGATACAGCACTGATTTTTGTCAAAAACAAACAGCCGTCTGAAAGGAAGAAATCATTAAACGAGAAATGCAGCACATGGACTTTGGTGCTCTCTGTTGATGAAAGAAAAAGTGAGGACTGACCCGTGGATATGTATAATATAATTGCCATTTGCGTCACATAACCAATGAAAACAGTCTGTCTGTGGCGGAGAAAGTCCAGCACCGTTCCAATTTTCTAACTTTGGGCTCAGGGCCATATTGGCCTTGCTCGTCTGTCATCACAATACATGAGTGACAAGATGTTCACTTCAGAAACAAGTCTCAGCCTGAAAAACTATGAATTTCTTATTTGCATCCTGGGGTGAGAAAGTTTAAGGACTCCTGCAGTTGACAGTTTTTATCTCTTGACAATTTAATGTGAGATGACTGGTGTGCTTGAAAGAGGAGTGTTAAGGACAGAGATAAAGCAGCAGGACAGGACAGGGGGCCACCGGGGACCAGAGCAGAGCTGCTCAGGGCGACTTCCTTCTGTAAGTGGCACCATTAAAATATTTAAGAGGCCTGTCCAGATAGCATGCTGCCACACAGCATGACTCCTCAGCCATGCCACAACAGTGTGTCACGCTGAGAAGAGCGCGCGTGCACGCGCGCGCACACACACACACACACACACACACACACACACACACACACACAAACACTTCACACTGACACAACAGTGCCAAGAGGCGCCCAGCGTCCAGAAGACCAGTGGCTGGCGATCCATTTCACGCTGACTGGCGTCAGGCACATTAAAGCATTTTTCTCTGTCATGTGGGGCCATGTCACTGTAGGGCCATACATCAGTCTGTATTCCTGTCGCTTGTGCCTTACCAAGACAAACACACGCACAGTGGCCTAACTGGTGGGCAGAGATGGGGAATGTGAGAAAAACTGAGATGCCGTGGCGCCTCTCAAAGCTAGAGAATAAAAACAAAAAAACGCAAGAAAGGAAAGTGAATGAGCACAATCAACTGCGTTCAAATCTGGGACAAACGTGGACACTGACACATTTAAGTCTACAGACACAACACAACAGCTATTTGGAAGAACAAGACGCCAAAGGTTTCTCTTGAATATCAGCATCTTTACCTTCAGGATGGTCTTCATGTCTTCCCTTGTGCAGCCGTCCAGCTTGGTGACTCTGTGCTCCAGCCACTGCTGCACCACAGCCCTGCTCTCTGCAGAGTCACCCAGCAGCTCCGGGCGCTTGGCCTCTTTGACCAGCTGACAGGCGATGGTCACCAGCCCCACCAGTGGAGCACCATTATTACTCTGTAGCACAGGTACCTGCATGGAGAGGTGAGGCAGGGAGAGTGCAGTGAGACGGAGAGGGAGAAAAAGAGGTAAAGAAAATGTGAATTTCATTTCAGACATGCTTTTCACCTTCTTAAAGACTGACTGAACACATTTGCGATAAATGTTGTTGGCTCTAAGGGAGTGTCTCATATGCACAGTGATATCAACATTCCACTTGATAAGGCAGATTAATTCAATGAGGCTGAGTGTGTGGGTTAACATCAACCTCTCCTTAAAGATTAAGCTGTTTTTTCTCGTCCCCCTTTTAGTCGTCAATACTTCAGGTGCAAGTCGTGTCACATTACTGAGAGCTCACTCAGCTCCTCTCACTTTACATATTCGGGCATGCGCAAAGCAAGGAGCTATTTCCATTGTGCTGAGCTGTGGATATCAGACAGCTGGCCTCAAATGTGCTTGCCTGACAGCTCTTTAAGTATCAGCCTACCCGATGTAAAAGATCCCTGACTACCAAATGATAACACAAGGTAGATATGGCGCAGTGACTAACGTTACATTATCAACACACATGACCAGCGTGTTAGCATCATCTAGCTAGCTACTGTGTGCTAATTACAATAGCTTACAGGCTTCGTATATCATTAAAAACAGCGGTTTAAAGTCAACGGTAGACGCCACTAACACGTCCGGCCATGTCACCTTTTTATCCCCCTGTGTACTGTACTTGTTGGGCTTTTTCAATCCTAAAAATTTCTCCAGCGATGATAGCTCCCGGAGCGCCATGTTTCCGACTGTCGGAGGGGAACTGCAGCGTGCGTGTGACCCGATTGGCTGAAAGTGTCAACTCCCGCCCACTACGTTTTGACTGACTGTAGAGTTAACCAATAAAAGCACAGCATGCGAGTCTTTCATCACATTGCATCAGTGAATGAGACGTCGATCCGTTAAATAAAATAAAATATAAAAATAAAATGAAATGATATGAAATAGAATAAAATGAAACATGGTATTTAAACAATTTGATAGTGGATAAAACTCACATAACGGAAAACTTATAATAAATGAAACAGACATTAATGGGGACCAGGGTGTTTGTGTTAGTACACATTTTGCTAAGAAAGCAGAAATTGAAGATGTTGACTTTACGTTTAATCTAAAGCAAAACTACAATAAACTGCAAACAAATAACACATGTTATCTACCCTAAAGCCACACTGGCAATCATGCGCACTCAAAATAATAGAAAAAGGCTGTAATGGATGGCACATAAATGATGAATGATATATATGAGTGTAAAAACAAACAAACACAAAGCTGTAGTGGTTTGATCGGCTAGACTATGCTTTGGGAGTATGTTTGACCACATCCCAAGACAAATGTAACTCATTTAATTTGACTTCACCAAGCGCACACACAAGCACACACTGAACTCTATCAGAATAGTGTGCTGTTATTAAATATGAGCATATCCCAGCATTCCTTAGGTGGGCTCAACTCTGTAATCCAACCCCCCAGCAGCATGGGATGAACTGATCAAAACGGAACGTTATGCAATGCTGCCAGTTCCTAGTAACATGTCTGTTTTCTCAGAACCTCCTCATGAGGATTTGTGCTCAAATGGAATCAAAATGACAGTGGAAAGTCTGGAGTTTCAGTCTGAAGTCCTGCAGCAAATTTTCCCTGTCCTGTCTGCCTCTCTGTCTGTCTCTGCGGTGTGTCCTGGCTGTGACATTGTGTGTGTCGTGTCTGTTTGGATTTGCACTGTGCCTCTGCGATTCCTCCGTAATGAAATGTCACCTGTCAGTCAAAAGTGGGCTTATTAACTCTATACTGTCCAAGTGTGTGTGTATTTGTGACACCATAGAGAGTGACAGTCGGGCTGAGGTGTCACACTACAAGCTTTCTCTCCATCCGCAGCGGTCCCACTTCGTAGCAGTTTCACCTGGATGACAAGGCTCGGGGTGATGTCTGCAGAAATACAAATCAAAGTCATATTTTGGATTTTTATTGACCTTTTCAGACTGCAATAAAATGTACAAGGGATGGGAGGGTAAGGGAGACAGAGGCTGGGGAGTCCAAACCGAAGCCCACTGTGACTACTTTATACTGCAGTGTGTATGAGGGCTACATTTACTTTCAGTGACTGGGCAGATTCATGGCATGCTAGAGTTCAGATCTGTGAATACATTTAGGTAGACCACAATTTAAAAACACTGCTTTACAACTGAAGGTCACATTTTGCTCAAGTATACATACACAAGTATAGTAAAAGTACTATGCAGCGATAATTGTCACTGCTATATTGGATTATTACAAGTGATGCTCGTAAAAGAACAGTTTATATTAATGTAAAGTAGAAATGTAGTTGAGTAAATGTGCCAAAGGTACATTTTCTAAAAGTGACTTTCCACCACTGTATTAGTGCATGGGAACACACTGTTCAAAGGGGAACCCCTAGACACATGTGACAAAATGCAAGTGAAAACAAACTGGAAATCTGCTTCAGGGAGTCATCAACCAACTGCTTAATTGGAGGATATCATTTTCAATCCCACACAACACAAAAGGCCTCTTCTCCCGTATCAGACGATCTGATTGGCCATAGTAGGAAAAGCACAAGAAAGAGTAATCTAATTAGCAAGGGTTCTGTTTTATGTGACAGTGAGTCATCGTTCATTTTGTTATTTACACCTGGGGTTTTCCTCCACTGTGACAGGTCAGTGTCATCCATTTAAAAAAAAAAAAAGGCCTTTGAGGGACAACAGAAAGATCAATTTATACATGATATTTTTCCATTTGTCCACATTTGCCCCTTTTTATCCGCATGTTTGTGGGTCATATTTAACGAAGAAATGGCAAATGCAGTGTTCTTTTTTCACATCAGATGAACAAGTAGGCAGCAGAAAATACAGAGTCTCACTATCTTTCACCTGACTCTCCATAGATAGTAATTATTTTTGCTGAGTAAAATGTGCAGTATGTAAGAACTGTAGCTCAGCTAAAATTATCAACAGAATGTGAAGAAATAACTAAATGAATGTTGACGCATTTGACTCAAAGACGTCTATGTTTTATGATAAAGAGATACCTACTGATGAAAACCTCCTTCTCCCGGCAGCAAAGCAAGCTCCTCCAAACACACCGGCCAGCTGCACGGCTAACTGAGCTAACAAGCTAACAGTAGCTACAGTCATGGATGTATAGTATAATACAGTCAGTAGCAGTTAGTGGTTAATCTGGTGATATGCTACCTCTATTTGTAGGGAGCAAGGTGCGCCTTTAAGGTATGTGGTATTCCAGATTACATGATGAATTTCCAGCCCTGTCATGCTTTTTATTAAACGTCAACTTAAAAATAGCATCTCTATTATAAATATCAGCTCACTTTGTCCACATAACAAGATAACTATGAGGAGTTTAATGTCGAGTGTGACATGATCCTCACACAGGCAGCAGTTGTGCTTCAAGTGATCTCATTGATGTTTATTGCTTTGCACATACTCACATATCCACATCTTTCCCTGTCACCGTGTGTGCTTAATGTAAGAGAACAGATGATATTTTAAACCCAATTTGTTGAGAAAAAGCTGTCCGAGAAAGCAAATTAATTATAAGAATGAGTACGCAGACTATCACAAATGATTAGAGGCCATGGAACAAGGTAAGGCTAATTCCTCCCTTTTTTTCTCATCCAACCTTCCATTTTTTTTGCTGTTTGTTTATAGGATCCAGCACGTCATACACTTCTACCCTAGTAGGGCTCCCATAAATGCATGCCTGCAGCGTTAAAATGCGTCTCCTTTAACTAAATGCCTCCAAGCTGCCACATCCTGTCTGTACTCAGGCGGGCTGAGGACAACGATCCCCAGTGCCCAGGACTAACTGTAGCCTGTGGGAGTTTTCTCATGCCGATTGTGATACATAATCTGGGGTCACATTAGGAAGGAAATCTACAGTGGGGGTCACCGATAGTGCCGTGGGGCTTCCCAAGGCAGGCATAGCCATAAACACAGCCTCAGTCCTGGTAGATATATCCCCCTCTGCTTAGTCTGTAGCTTACAATATGCTGTTACACTGATTTGTCTGGCTGGGGATGCAGGGCAACAGCCCCGCCTGTCTCCTCTGTTACCTTTCATGACCTGTGAAAGCTCTCTGACTGAATACTGTATTTTAACCACACAGATGCTCGCAGAAAGGAGAGGGGAGGGATCGGTTTTGAGTAGTCGACATGAACGCTGTCAGCACGGATCGGTGAAATTGCATATTGGTGCTAGCGCGGAGTGAACACGGGGACGGGCGCCAGGCGGCTGGGTGACAGTCTGGGAGATGGCTGCGAGTTGTGAGATGAAGACAGACAGATGTATGGGGGTCAGAGAGCTGCCTGTACCTTCCGCTCCTGTCAGGTTTTGTTTTTGATTTTATCTTGTCCGAAAAGCTCGGGTGCACGGGGGGGCTTTTTTGAAGAAACTAACACGAAAATAGATTTATCTGAGTGGAAAAGTTTAAAGGTGCAGTACGTAGTTTTGGGGAAAGAAATTTTAATCAGAAGAGAAAGATCTTGGTTGATCTTCATTTTTTGCTGAGAACAGCTCGTTTATTCGGTTATGGAAAAGAAATTTCAAGAAATGTATAAGAAGTATTTCTAAGTTTGTTTGATTGGGTTTGAATATCCTCTTCAAAACTACACAGCGCCCCTTTAATTTACATTTTTGGTTGGATTGCTTTTTGTAATAGCTGCCAAAAATTCTCAACACATGATGTTCTTCTTCTTAAGCCACAGACCACTTGTCTTAACCACATTGTCATCACATCACAAGTATTTTTAAAATAATTTTTTCAGAATCAATGAATTCATTGGTTCGTAAAGTGTCTTCCCAAAAAAGCCCAAGGTGACATCTTTGATCATCTTTTTTTATGAAGGATATTAATTCACTATCACATGACACAGAACAAAAGCCGCATTTGCTCAAAGTAGAGGAGCTAGAACCAGAACAGCATTTGACATTTTCACCATAGAAAATTATGAAAGTTACCAAAAATATCCGTCTACCCATCAACTAAACCATCAACAGTTTCTGCTCTTGTTTTGCTGTTCCTTAATGTATCTAAATTTCACTCGTCTCTCATTTATTTCAAGGCAAGACCCACTATACAGTAAGTCACTTTCAGCCAGTGTAGTACACGACTAGTCCGCGCAGTGTGTCTTTTTGGCTCCGGAGCTGCTGGCTCTTGTAGTGGAGGAGAGTCAGAGGATGCCAGAAATGTTGCACCTCCAGGCGGGACCTTTGGGCCTTCATGACGACAACAGTGATGGGATTATAGGAACCACCCTGCTGCTCCATGCAGGAACAGGCACCCAAAGGCTAAAAACAACAAGCTGCCCCCCCAACACACAAACACACACACACACACACGCACTCCATCACACACAAACACACACATGCAAATGAGTGTATGTTCGAATATGTTTACGGGGGGTGGGGG